>CM038728.1:28122074-28189574 GCA_021613375.1 Megaleporinus macrocephalus | reverse complement strand
CTTTGTTTTAGCTCTGACTGTGACAACAGTGGTTGGTATAGTGTGGTGGGTTAAACTGCTGCCCTCTATGCTGTAGACTGGGGTTTAATTTTCCACCTGGGTAACCACCTTACACTATACCAATCAGAATCCTTGGACAAGACTCCTAACACTGCCTTCATCTACCTGTGTACAGGTAACCTGTAACACTACCTTTTAAACTGTAACACTACCTTCACCTACAGGTGCACAGATAAACTGTAACACAACCTTTACCTACGTGTGTACAGGTAAACTGTAACACTACCTTAAGACCACCCAAGAGTACCTTAAGAGTACCTTAAGAGTACCCAAGTGCTGTGGTCGTTACTTTAGCTGGAGTGGCTACTTATGAAACAGGCCTGACGTACTGCAGGCTGTTTGACTGAGAGTTCATTTTTCAGGTCGCTGTGATATTTGGCACTCGGGAGAGGCTGCAGCTCGCCTGTGGCTTCATGTCCCCAGTGTTACAGAGCAGCCCTTATTTTTATTTCTTTAAACATATTTTAAGTGGAAGAAACAAACGAGGAGCTGCAAACCGTGTGTCATTTATATCTCATAAGGTTGTGTTTTGTGCCCCTCTGTACTTTGGATAGGACTGTAACTTTCAATCGATTATTTTCTGCTCAGTTCTCATTTTAGACTCCCTTAAACCTCAAATCAGCCAATGAATCAGCATGACACAACCTGTTCGGTGTCTTATGCTTGCATCCTTAGTTTTGTAGCCCCCAATTATCACTGTTTAACTGCTCGCCTAAACGAGTGAAGATGCACTTCTGAGTAGCACACCTGCCTCAAAGAACAAATTAATCTTGTATTGTGTAACAGAACTAAGATACGGAGCAGCAGCTGCTCTCCCCTCTTTCTGTGATCACTAAACATGGCCATACCTTGTCCTCTACAGGTGATTCTCTGCCCGGTGGTCTTTCTCGCTGCATGAGGCCATTCTTCTTCATCCAGGAGCCATTCACCATCTTCTCCTCCTGCAACAAACACATGGCCACACAGGTTAGCCTACATATGTCCACAGATCAAATGTACTGTACAAAGCCAGGTGTCAGTCACAAATGGGGTGCGTACTTGAAAATAAGTAGGCAATTTCTATACAAGTCTCAGCAAAAGTCTGAAAAATGATGTCAGAGAATATTCAGAACACGTGTAATTATGTGTTGGGTTCAATTTACAATGACCAGTTTTGCTCTGACTCTCATGTTATTGAGAAACAAAGTCAAAACATTGCCTACGAGAACCAAACATGGCAAATAATGCCTAGTTCACACTACAGGATTGTAGCCTGGTTTTCCAGCCCCCGACTGTTTTTTGTTAATTGCCGACAAAAACCTTTGCTAGGATGCCCAGCAAACATCTAGCATGTTTAACATCCAGGCCAGTCGGCGACTATGAGTCAACAGCAGCGTTTAGCTACAGCCAATGGGATCTCGCAGAGAGAGAACGGCGCCACCGTTCGTTTATTTATTTTCATAACTTTTCTTCTTTCTTGTAAATCAGTGACAACTTGTTTCGCTGGTTTGTTGACGTCTGTTTTAGAAAGAGTGTATGTTCTACGTGGTATCGCTAGCTCTCACATGCGTTTAGTTTTCGTGACAAAAAACATGTTGTTGGACAGCAGCCAGAGGAGTCGACGATACTCCAGAGTGACAGTCGTGTAATTGGTGACCCCGTGTCGCTGATCAGTCATGTAGTGTAAAAGCCACGACAGCTGAAAGACGATTACACCACAACCAGTCATGTAGTGTGAACGGCATGAAGACCTGACCACTCAAACAGTGATGTACCACTCAAACCAGGCATAAAGCATTTTGCTGCACATTGTGGAGCCCAATTTCTATTGATTTGCTGATTTCACCACACTGGGAAGAAAAAATAGATATAAAATGTGCCTTTACTTTTGCACATACCAGCGTTTAGAATTTAACAAATAAACAGTGATTGTGTATTAAAATGTGTTTTCTCTGTGAAGGATGCATTCAGGGTGCCCAAACTTTTGCACATAACTGCTCACCAACAGAATAATTTCAGACTATTTCAATTCAAAATTTTAATTCGTTCTGTTTTAGCAGAAAAGACCTTAATTCATTAACACCACTAGCTCTTTATTAATGACCTGAGCATCCCTTTCTTTAGTTCTGGTGCTTCTGGCAACCCTGCACCTCGTAAGTGTTCACCATTAGCACAATTTCTGTGATTACCAACAACCAGTAAAGAGGGCTTTAATTTCAGAGCCTGTAAAAACACATACTAGGCTGCGCCTGTTCATGTAAACCAGCTGAGTCAGGATCATCACTGACAGGTGGACTGTCACCAGGTGTGCCGGTGTGTGTAAGCCTGACTTTTCAAAACAAACACCTAAAAAAAAATAAAAAAAGTCGCACAACAGGTACAACCGCAGATTGCCGGTTTTGCTCATTCTGAAATGTCTTGTTATGATTGATGAGTAACACGTAGTAATGAGTTTTGATTGAAAGTGTTGGGTCCAGACGGGCGTGTTAAAGACTTTGTCACGATGCCGTTCCTCTATCTCTGCTGCATGAGCAATCTAAAGGCAGGATTAATCAAATGCAGCTGTTCTCACACGTACAGGAAGCGGTATTCCCCTTTCTGGGCTCAGCACATATTTTGTAACAGCAGTAATCGAGTTCACGTAGTGGCCGCTCCCTTCTCTGTACGGGTTCCAACACAAAGTAGACAGCGAGTCAGTGTAGAGAGCAGATTCCTTACAGGCCACTGGCACCTATACACTCCTCTCTGTACTTTATGTTATTACTTTCTGGAGCACTTATGGCACATGCGAATTCATTACTACTTCAATATACTACAACCTTTCATCATGCCTGAGAAGCAAACCAAGTGTAAGTGTGAGAAAGAAAATAAAGAAAATCAAAGATATTATTATTATTATTATTTATTTTATTTTTTTTTATTTTAATACAGGGTACTTTTTTATTATCAATATATTTATTCATTTTTTTGTCCCCTTACAATGTGGTGACATTGTATTTTTGTTTAGTTGTTTAAAAGACATGAGCACACTATCTTCATACAAATCACTAAATATTTTAATACCCCTATTCTACCAATGGTGAGATATCCCATCTATCCCATCATGGCAGTAAGAAAACGTTAACATAGAATGGTGTTGAGTCATAAGTTTTCACACATCTGAGTTTCTCCCTAATATCTGCCCAGAGTTTACAATTACATCTAATTAATGGGTTATCAATAGTTTTTTTTTTGTAATTTATTTAAGGGGATAAACAGAGTTGCTGCTAAAGCAACGTCTCCACTATGGAAGTCCTCGATCTGTCGCCATGCCAGCGAGTAGTCTAATTGTGATTGCCACACCCATACAGCTCTTGCCTCCTGAGCTGCACAGTAGAACAAAAAGAAATCAAGAAGTTGCGACCCTCCCTCACGATAGACCCGACGTAAAGTTTTACATTTATACAGGGAATTGGCGTCGGAACCAAGGGGGATATCAGACACCCAAACATGAAACCACAGAAAAGCGGAAACTGCTTAAACTTTTATTTTATTTTAATGTTTGTTGTTAGCAATGGGCTCTGGTTGTTAGGTGGTCTGGGTCTTTCACTTGGTTGAAATGGCTTGTGTTGAAATCTCCTGCAGTTAGCAGCTACACTGACCGGAGCTCTCGCAGTTCACACCAGCTTTAACCATGAGGTCTGTGATGAGAGCAATGAACAGCAGGGATGACCATATATACTGTAATAAAACAGCTTTAGTATAATGTGTTGTTATGGTAACAGACTAGGAGGGTTTGGGTTAGCTAACGTTTATATTAACTTTAGTCAGAAAGCAAACGTAAAGTTACATTACTCTCTGGCCACGCCCCAAACTGCAGACTGCTACTACACTAAATGTGTAAAAAATAAAATATACTAAATAAAATAAATAAATAAATGAATGAATAAATAAAGAAGTGCTTTCTGTGGTGCAGTATATAATGTTCTAGAGGGTGCTGTTTGGGACACAGTTAGTCAGGAAACCTTAACATCATTTCATTTCAGCATTATGCTCCAGAAAAAAAATTTTTTTTGGTTATATATGTATATAATCCAGACATTGTATGCATAATTTAAGAGTTTTCTGACAGCAGTACCATGTAATGTGGAGTATCATGTTTAGTTTGTAAAGTGAGCTTTAATTGTATTTATCTAATAATAAACAGAAGTATATTATTAAGTATGTTATATTTTGTTTCTTTATTTATTTACAATTTAACGTAACTCCACAACTGTTGTTCTACGTCACTATACATACACTGATTTACTTTAAGTTCTAAGATAAGCTGTTGACTTCATTTCTCTCCCTCATACATATACAATTGTGTGAAAATCATACCAAAAATGTGAGAATATTTAAAATTGGGGTAATTATGGATTGTTTTTACTCTGGCCACACTTCCTTTCATTTCCATTTGTTTATTTGTTTATTATTATTAGTGTAGATGTGTTATGTAGTAGTCTGCAGTTTAGCACTGTATCTCTCCATCTCATCAGTTACACAGAATCACAACTTTATATAGTTTTTCCATTCACAAGTATTTATTCACTACCATACCCAGCATGTAGTATGCGGGGGGTTTACCAAATTCTGAACCTTTCTCTCCATTATAAGACAGTTATACTGTAAGGGCAGCAATAAGATACTAATCTAGTGTTCGCTGTCTTAGTTCCTTCCTTCTGTAATCACCAGCTAAATGAAGAATTCAGAACAGCTCGTCCCCAAAAAGCTTCCTTCTGTCGCCAAAACACACCAGCGGAAGGGGTTTCCTTTCCTGTTAAACTGGAAACACAGCTGGATGCAACACAGTAACATACCATTAAGCATGTTGACTGCAGATATAATGATGGATAACTACTTCATTCTGAGATATGTAAACAATCTCACGTCTGATTGGCTGCCCAGCTTTTAGGGTCATTCAAAAGCGGTCCGGGCTGAAACACCCATAATAACTTCAGCATTAATAACAGAAATGGATAACAGGTGAATATATCAAGGCTGTCCAAAAAACCCCACATCTCCTAAATAGTAACTTTAACGGAGAGTCTTTACTAATGCAAAGTTAATGTAAAGTGATTTTGGAGCATTTCTATTGGTCCATTCATTCTTAAACTGTCATAGGATATAAAGAACAGCTGTCATATTTTAATTATATAGAAAATTTGTTTGACTGCCCCACATATAGCTTTTAACATATCAGTACTGAACTGAACTAAACCGTCCACATCAGCACTGAACTGAACTAAACCGTCCACATCAGCACTGAACTGAACTAAACCGTCTATATCAGTACTGAACTGAACTAAACCGTCCATATCAGTACTGAACTAAACTAAACCATCCATATCAGTACTGAAATGAACTAAATCGTCTATATCAGTACTGAAATGAACCGTTCATATCAGTACTGAAATGAACTAAACCATCCATATCAGCACTGAACTGAACTAAACCGTCTATATCAGTACTGAACTGAACTAAACCATCCATATCAGCACTGAACTGAAGTAAACCGTCCATATCAGCACTGAACTGAACTAAACCGTCCATATCAGCACTGAACTGAACTAAACCGTCCATATCAATACTGAACTAAACTAAACCGTCCATATCAATACTGAACTGAACTAAACCGTCCATATCAGCACTGAACTGAACTAAACCGTCCATATCAGCACTGAACTGAACTAAACCGTCCATATCAGAACTGAACTGAACTAAACCGTCCATATCAGCACTGAACTGAACTAAACCGTCCATATCAGCACTGAACTGAACTAAACCGTCCATATCAGTACTGAACTGAACTAAACCGTTCATATCAGCACTGAACTGAACTAAACCGTCCATATCAGCACTGAACTGAACTAAACCGTCCATATCAGCACTGAACTGAACTAAACCATCCATATCAGTACTGAAATGAACTAAATCGTCTATATCAGTACTGAAATGAACCGTTCATATCAGTACTGAAATGAACTAAACCATCCATATCAGCACTGAACTGAACTAAACCGTCTATATCAGTACTGAACTAAACTAATCCATCCATATCAGTACTGAAATGAACTAAACCATCCATATCAGTACTAAAATTAAGTAAATCGTCCATATCAGTACTGAAATGAACCGTTCATATCAGTACTGAAATGAATCGTTCATATCAGTACTGAAATGAACCGTTCATATCAGTACTGAACTGAACTAAACCATCCATATCAGTACTGAAATGAACTAAACCATCCATATCAGTACTAAAATTAAGTAAATCGTCCATATCAGTACTGAAATGAACCGTTCATATCAGTACTGAAATGAACCGTTCATATCAGTACTGAACTGAACTAAACCATCCATATCAGTACGGAAATGAACAAAACCATCCATATCAGTACTAAAGTGAACTAAACCGTCCATATCAGCACTGAACTGAACTAAACCGTCCATATCAGCACTGAACTGAACTAAACCGTCCATATCAGTACTGAACTGAACTAAACCGTTCATATCAGTACTGAACTGAACTAAACCGCTCATATCAGCACTGAACTGAACTAAACCGTCCATATCAGCACTGAACTGAACTAAACCGTCCATATCAGCACTGAACTGAACTAAACCATCCATATCAGTACTGAAATGAACTAAATCGTCTATATCAGTACTGAAATGAACCGTTCATATCAGTACTGAAATGAACTAAACCATCCATATCAGCACTGAACTGAACTAAACCGTCTATATCAGTACTGAACTAAACTAAACCATCCATATCAGTACTGAAATGAACTAAACCATCCATATCAGTACTAAAATTAAGTAAATCGTCCATATCAGTACTGAAATGGACCATTCATATCAGTACTGAAATGAATCGTTCATATCAGTACTGAAATGAACCGTTCATATCAGTACTGAACTGAACTAAACCATCCATATCAGTAGTGAAATGAACTAAACCATCCATATCAGTACTAAAATTAAGTAAATCGTCCATATCAGTACTGAAATGAACCGTTCATATCAGTACTGAAATGAACCGTTCATATCAGTACTGAACTGAACTAAACCATCCATATCAGTACTGAAATGAACAAAACCATCCATATCAGTACTAAAGTAAACTAAACCGTCCATATCAGCACTGAACTGAACTAAACCGTCCATATCAGTACTGAACTGAACTAAACCGTTCATATCAGTACTGAACTGAACTAAACCGTTCATATCAGCACTGAACTGAACTAAACCGTCCATATCAGCACTGAACTGAACTAAACCGTCCATATCAGCACTGAACTGAACTAAACCATCCATATCAGTACTGAAATGAACTAAATCGTCTATATCAGTACTGAAATGAACCGTTCATATCAGTACTGAAATGAACTAAACCATCCATATCAGCACTGAACTGAACTAAACCGTCTATATCAGTACTGAACTAAACTAAACCATCCATATCAGTACTGAAATGAACTAAACCATCCATATCAGTACTAAAATTAAGTAAATCGTCCATATCAGTACTGAAATGAACCGTTCATATCAGTACTGAAATGAATCGTTCATATCAGTACTGAAATGAACCGTTCATATCAGTACTGAACTGAACTAAACCATCCATATCAGTACTGAAATGAACTAAACCATCCATATCAGTACTAAAATTAAGTAAATCGTCCATATCAGTACTGAAATGAACCGTTCATATCAGTACTGAAATGAACCGTTCATATCAGTACTGAACTGAACTAAACCATCCATATCAGTACTGAAATGAACAAAACCATCCATATCAGTACTAAAGTGAACTAAATCGTCCATATCAGTACTGAAATGAACCGTTCATATCAGTACTGAACTGAACTAAGCTGTCCATATCAGTACTGAACTGAACGGTCCATATTAGCGCTGAACTGAACTAAACTGTCCATATCAGTGCATGAAATAAATAAATGTGAAAATACAGAAATAAATTAAGAAATATATAAATAAATAAACATAGAAATATGGAAATACATGTGTGAACATATAAATAAATGTATAAATAAATAAAATTCATAAATGTATTTATTTATTTATTTATTTATTTATACTTATGTAATTTTTTGTCCTCCATAGATATGGGCTGTATGGCAAGGTAAAGGGTACACTTTGAAACTTTCAATTTTTTCATGATATAGGCCCTTTAAAAAATCTCTAATGTTCAGATCTCAGGGAAAAAACTAAATCTTTAACTGCAATAGAACCTTTACATAATGAGGAGGTTCTTTAATGAATGAATCAAACGTTCTGCAGCACTCTCAGCATTCCTACATGTGAAGAAATAGCTTCTGAAGAAGACCCTCTCCAGGTTAAATATTTGTGTAATGAGCTTCCCTCAGAAACCACCACTTAGCTCTTGAAGCACAGCACGTAGGCGTGCACACATCCTACAGAGATAAGACAACAATGACGCCAGTGTTTTTCATGCTCCTCTGCTCTAGACATCGCGGTTCTCTGAAGATTCTCCACTAAGAGCAGGTGGAGGAGAAAGAAATATGAATGGCAGTGTAGAGGCATGGAGAGGCACCAGTCCATCACAGCCAACCAAAACATTTCCTGCTTCAAAGAGCCCACCAGAACATCACAGCCGCTTTCCAACAAGATGCTCTTTCTCTCTCTTTGGGTGATTCGCTGAAACTCGAGAGCAGAGCTCTTCATAGATGCTCATCATTAGATGTTTGATCTTTGGAGCCTTCCTGACGTGCCGGATGTAACCTCAGACAGGAAGATAAGAAAACAAACACCAAAGCGCAGCACTCATTATTGAACATTTAGGCTGAGATGACCCCTAAAGGGGAACCCCACCAAGTTTTTAAATTAAAATTAAAATGGATGTAAATTAAGTAATTCAGAGTGGTTTAATGAATTTACTGACTTGTTAATACTGGCGGTGAAGGGAACCAGACGTCTATATGCATTTAAAAGTAACCTTATGAATAATAAGGACATAAAACAGTTTTGAATGTTTTACCTGATGTCTAAGATAATCTTTTGACTTAAAAAGGGCCTTGTAAGACTAAATAAACCCCAAACAGAACTTCCTTGCAGACGTACCACTGTTTTACCATCACTAGCAGTACCTATAATACGCAGAACACAGGTGGAGGTTCACTGGTGTATTTGGATAGTAAGTAAAATGACTATATTTGCATTACATACATCATAACAGCTGGTTTCCATCACCACCACTGTTAGGAAATCTGAGTTTAGAAGTTTCTCTAGAACTAAGCATTTCACCTCAAACCAGGAATTATGAAAATCAGTGGAAGTCTAAACTACAATAGCTCCTATTGAATTAAATTACTGATGTGTTTTTATTCCTACTTTACTGTAATAACAGCATTTAACTCTAAATTACTGTTTATTAAATTCTTTATCTACGTGTGTAACCAATGTCTTAACAGTGCTCTCCATTCAGCAAATGCAGAATTCAACTGATTTTTAATATACAATTGTTTAATACACAAATTTTGCATTAGATAACTTAAAGGCATAGTGAGCAGGATTTGATCCGTTAGGTTCCTTAAAGGCATAGTGAGCAGGATTTCATCCGTTAGGTTCCTTAAAGGCAGAATGAGTGGGATTTGATGCAATAGGTTCCTTAAAGGCAGAATGAGTGGGATTTGATGCAATAGGTTCCTTAAAGGCAGAATGAGTGGGATTTGTTGCGCTAGGGTCCTTAAAGGCAGAATGAGTGGGATTTGTCACCTTAGGTTGCTTAAAGGCAGAATGAGTGGGATTGGTCACGTTAGCTTCTTTAAAGGCAGAATGAGGGGGATTTGTCACCTTAGGTTCCTTAAAGGCAGAATGAGTGGGATTGGTCATGTTAGGTTCCTTAAAGGCAGAATGAGTGGGATTGGTCATGTTAGCTTCTTTAAAGGCACAATGAGTGGGATTGGTCATGTTAGCTTCTTTAAAGGCACAATGAGTGGGATTGGTCATGTGAGGTTCCTTAAAGGCAGAATGAGCGGGATTTGTCACCTTAGGTTCCTTAAAGGCAGAATGAGTGGGATTGGTCATGTTAGGTTCCTTAAAGACAGAACGAGCGGTATACGTCGCCTTAGCCTACTTAAGGGCAATATGAGTGGGACTGGTCATGTTAGGTTCTTTTAAAGGCAGAATGAGTGGGATATGTCACCTTAGGTTCCTTATAGGCAGAATAAGTGGGATTTGTTGCGCTAGGGTCCTTAAAGGCAGAATGAGCCGGATTTGTTGCCTTAGGTTCATTAAAGACAGAATGAGTGGGATTGGTCATGTTAGCTTCCTTAAAGGCACAATAAGTGGGATTGGTCATGTTAGGTTCTTTAAAGGCACAATAAGTGGGATTTGTCACCTTAGGTTGCTTAAAGGCAGAATTAGTGGGATTGGTCATGTTAGGTTCCTTAAAGACAGAACAAGCGGTATACGTCGCCTTAGCCTACTTAAGGGCAATATGAGTGGGATTGGTCATGTTAGGTTCTTTAAAGGCAGAATGAGTGGGATTTGTCACCTTAGGTTGCTTAAAGGCAGAATAAGTGGGATTTGTCACCTTAGGTTCCTTAAAGGCAGAATTAGTGGGATTTGTCACCGTAGGTTCCTTATAGGCAGAATTAGTGAGATTTGTCACCTTAGGTTCCTTAAAGGCAGAATTAGTGGGATTTTTTGCGCTAGGGTCCTTAAAGGCAGAATTAGTGGGATTTGTTGCCTTAGGTTCATTAAAGACAGAATGAGTGGGATTGGTCATGTTAGCTTCCTTAAAGGCAGAATGAGTGGGATTTGTCATGTTAGCTTCCTTAAAGGCAGAATGAGTGGGATTGGTCATGTTAGGTTCTTTAAAGGCAGAATAAGCGTGATTTGTTGTGTCAGGTTCCTATAAGGCAGGATTTGTTGTAAAACAAAGTTTCAAACATGAGACATCATATTTTTTATATTTATGCATCAACTTCCACAGCTGGAATTCTGACTTTGTTTCTCTACAGCAAAGCATTTCACATCAAACCACTCTCCACAATTTACCTTATACAGTCTCTATTCAAATGCATAGAAGCCGGCCTGAGTCTGTTAAAGCAATACATTTAGCCTGTTTGACTGCAGTTGTGGCACTGGGTTAATTTCAGTATAAGAACAGAAAACCTTCTAACAGAAGCCAATAACTGCCCATAGACTTCTATTATAAGTCTGTTGTGAGTCAAAAGGTCTTGTGCTTTTTTTAAGATTTAGAGAAACACACCACAACTACCCTCTGCTAGAGATGCAACTCATAGAGATTAGGTAGGAAAATGCTGTAGTATTCCTCTATAGCAGTTAGGATGTAATGATGGGGGGAGGGGGGGGTACTGAAAGAAAGCTGATTCCAGATCAGTCTGAAAGAAGAGCTTTTAGAGTGGTGCAGGTGTAACGTGGCCCGTCCAGGCTCCGTCTCCCACAGGGGATTGGGTTACTCCACACACCCTTTTTAATTCTGCGGTGGATCACTATCAATTTGTTATTGTTATGCTAGTAACTGAATATCTCTATTTCAAGCGTAAGGTGGCTCTCTTCGGACTCCTCCTGCTCCTCAGCTATCTTGTCTTGCCTGTTTTCTTGCCCTCGCTATATATTTTTTCTGTCACTGACTTCTTTGTCTTCGTCCTTGCCCTGGTTTCACAGCGTCACTGATAATTGTAGGCTACGTATGTTTAAAAATACTGTTTTGTTTGTGTTACCTTTTAGACCTGTGGGTAAAGTGGACTTCAGACTCAGCGCTAGAGCTGCACCACAATCCCCATGTAGAACGAATCCCAGCTTCTAGTCAGATCTAGCATCTAAATACAGATCTATATGGTCGTGGAGGATTTTCCAGCAAAGCTTGGAGGAAAAATAATATTTGAATAATCCTGTAACACTGTTTTACTCCGGACCCCTATATCAGCTATCCAACACTGTTATACTCCAGACCCCTATATCAGCTATCCAACACTGTTATACTACAGACCCCTATATCAGCTATCCGACACTGTTATACTCCAGACCCCTATATCAGCTCTCAGACACTGTTATACTCCAGACCCCTATATCAGCTCTCAGACACTGTTATACTCCAGACCCCTATATCAGCTATCCGACACTGTTATACTCCAGACCCCTACATCAGCTATCAGACACTGTTATACTCCAGACCCCTATATCAGCTATCAGACACTGTTATACTCCAGACCCCTATATCAGCTCTCAGACACTGTTATACTCCAGACCCCTATATCAGCTGTCCAACACTGTTATACTCCAAACCCCTATATCAGCTATCAGACACTGTTATACTCCAGACCCCTATATCAGCTATCAGACACTGTTATACTCCAGACCCCTATATCAGCTGTCCAACACTGTTATACTCCAGACCCCTATATCAGCTATCAGACACGGTTATACTCCAGACCCCTATATCAGCTATCACACACTGTTATACTACAGACCCCTATATCAGCTATCAGACACTGTTATACTCCAGACCCCTATATCAGCTATCACACACTGTTATACTCCAAACCCCTATATCAGCTATCAGACACTGTTATACTCCAGACCCCTATATCAGCTATCAGACACTGTTATACTCCAGACCCCTATATCAGCTATCCAACACTGTTATACTCCAGACCCCTATATCAGCTATCACACACTGTTATACTCCAGACCCCTATATCAGCTATCCAACACTGTTATACTCCAGACCCCTATATCAGCTATCACACACTGTTATACTCCAGACCCCTATATCAGCTATCCAACACTGTTATACTCCAGACCCCTATATCAGCTATCAGACACTGTTATACTCCAGACCCCTATATCAGCTATCAGACACTGTTATACTCCAGACCCCTATATCAGTTATCACACACTGTTATACTCCAGACCCCTATATCAGCTATCAGACACTGTTATACTCCAGACCCCTATATCAGCTATCAGACACGGTTATACTCCAGACCCCTATATCAGCTATCAGACACTGTTATACTCCAGACCCCTATATCAGCTATCAGACACTGTTATACTCCAGACCCCTATATCAGCTATCAGACACTGTTATACTCCAGACCCCTATATCAGTTATCAGACACTGTTATACTCCTGACCCCTATATCAGCTATCAGACACTGTTATACTACAGACCCCTATATCAGCTATCAGACACTGTTATACTCCAGACCCCTATATCAGCTATCAGAAATTGTTATACTCCAGACCCCTATATCAGTTATCAGATAATGTTATACTCCAGACCCCTATATCAGCTATCAGACACTGTTATACTCCAGACCCCATATCAGCTATCAGACACTGTTACACTCCAGACCCCTATATCAGTTATCAGATAATGTTATACTCCAGACCCCTATATCATCTATCAGACACTGTTATACTCCAGACCCCATATCAGCTATCAGACACTGTTATACTCCAGACCCCTATATCAGCTATCAGACACTGTTATACTACAGACCCCTATATCAGCTATCAGACACTGTTATACTCCAGACCCCTATATCAGCTATCAGACACTGTTATACTCCAGACCCCTATATCAGCTATCAGACACTGTTATACTCCAGACCTCTATATCAGCTATCAGACACTGTTATACTACAGACCCCTATATCAGCTATCCAACACTGTTATACTCCAGACCCCTATATCAGCTATCAGACACTGTTATACTACAGACCCCTATATCAGCTATCCAACACTGTTATACTACAGACCCCTATATCAGCTATCCGACACTGTTATACTCCAGACCCCTATATCAGCTATCAGACACTGTTATACTCCAGATCCCTATATCAGCTCTCAGACACTGTTATACTCCAGACCCCTATATCAGCTATCAGACACTGTTATACTCCAGACCCCTATATCAGCTATCAGACACTGTTATACTCCAGACCCCTATATCAGCTATCAGACACTGTTATACTCCAGACCCCTATATCAGCTATCAGACACTGTTATACTCCAGACCCCTATATCAGCTATCCAACACTGTTATACTCCAGACCCCTATATCAGCTATCAGACACTGTTATACTCCAGACCCCTATATCAGCTATCAGACACTGTTATACTCCAGACCCCTATATCAGCTATCAGAAATTGTTATACTCCAGACCCCTATATCAGCTATCAGACACTGTTATACTCCAGACCCCTATATCAGCTATCAGACACTGTTATACTCCAGACCCCTATATCAGCTATCAGACACTGTTATACTCCAGACCCCTATATCAGCTATCAGACACTGTTATACTCCAGACCCCTATATCAGCTATCAGACACTGTTATACTCCGGACCCCTATATCAGCTATCAGACACTGTTATACTCCAGACCCCTATATCAGCTATCAGAAACTGTTATACTCCAGACCCCTATATCAGCTATCAGACACTGTTATACTCCAGACCCCTATATCAGCTATCAGACACTGTTATACTCTGGACCCCTATATCAGCTATCAGACACTGTTATACTCTGGACCCCTATATCAGCTATCAGACACTGTTATACTCTAGACCCCTATATCAGCTATCAGACACTGTTATACTCTGGACCCCTATATCAGCTATCAGACACTGTTATACTACAGACCCCTATTTCAGGTATCAGACACTGTTATACTACAGACCCCTATATCAGCTATCAGACACAGTTATGCTCCAGACCACTATATCAGTTATCAGACACTGTTATACTCCAGACCACTATATCAGTTATCAGACACTGTTATACTCCAGACCACTATATCAGTTATCAGACACTGTTATACTCCAGACCCCTATATCAGCTATCAGACATTGTTATACTCCAGACCCCTATATCAGTTATCAGATAGTTATACTCCAGACCACTATATCAGTTATCAGACACTGTTATACTCCAGACCCCTATATCAGTTATTAGACACTGTTATACTCCAGACCCCTATATCAGTTATCAGATAATGTTATACTCCAGACCCCTATATCATCTATCAGACACTGTTATACTCCAGACCCCATATCAGCTATCAGACACTGTTATACTCCAGACCCCATATCAGCTATCAGACACTGTTATACTCCAGACCCCTATATCAGTTATCAGATAATGTTATACTCCAGACCCCTATATCAGCTATCAGACACTGTTATACTCCAGACCCCATATCAGCTATCAGACACTGTTATACTCCAGACCCCTATATCAGTTATCAGATAATGTTATACTCCAGACCCCTATATCAGCTATCCAACACTGTTATACTCCAGACCCCTATATCAGCTATCCAACACTGTTATACTCCAGACCCCTATATCAGCTCTCAGATACTGTTATACTCCAGACCCCTATATCAGCTATCAGACACTGTTATACTCCAGACCTCTATATCAGCTCTCAGACACTGTTATACTCCAGATCCCTATATCAGCTTTCAGATACTGTTATACTCCAGACCCCTATATCAGCTCTCAGACACTGTTATACTCCAGACCCCTATATCAGCTCTCAGACACTGTTATACTCCAGACCCCTATATCAGCTTTCAGACACTGTTATACTCCAGACCCCTATATCAGCTCTCAGATACTGTTATACTCCAGACCCCTATATCAGTTATCAGACACTGTTATACTCCAGACCCCTATATCAGCTATCAGACACTGTTATACTCCAGAACCCTATATCAGCTATCAGATACTGTTATACTCCAGACCCCTATATCAGCTATCAGACACTGTTATACTCCAGACCCCTATATCAGCTCTCAGACACTGTTATACTCCAGACCCCTATATCAGCTATCAGATACTGTTATACTCCAGACCCCTATATCAGCTATCAGACACTGTTATACTCCAGACCCCTATATCAGCTCTCAGACACTGTTATACTCCAGACCCCTATATCAGTTATCAGATACTGTTATACTCCAGACCCCTATATCAGTTATCAGATACTGTTATACTCCAGACCCCTATATCAGTTATCAGATACTGTTATACTCCAGACCCCTATATCAGCTATCAGACACTGTTATACTCCAGACCCCTATATCAGTTATCAGACTGTTTCATATTATATATTTATTTCACAGATTTATCTGTATAACTGTATGTTATATATACACTATACTGTTAACTATATATAATAATGACTATACTGTTATTATTACACTATGCCTATTATATTATAAATCATATATACAGTATACATATAAACAGTACGCCTTGAAGCATTGTGGTATAAAAAAAATCCCACTTTCACTTTCAACTATTTAATCTATCTGGATAGTAAAACAACAGGAGATAGGTATGAGCAGGAGGATAAACTCAACCCTATCAGAGAATCTTGCAGGCTGATTATAGGGGCAATTGTGATAACCGCTACGTATTAGGCATTTTATATTCACACTATCATCAACTCTTTATGCACAAAGTCTGATCATATCAGCACGTATGACTCAAGGATCCAAGTTCATAGAAATCGCATGAAGTCGCACCCTGTGGTTTTTATCAATAAGATTTTTTTGTTTTACAGACGCTCCCCTGAAAATCTAATCCGAGTGTATGTATGTTTGTTCATTAGTTTTGTGCATTAGTTAAGTTGAAAACATACATAATCTACTCTACTCTGAATGGAATCTCACTTTCGCACCACCCCTGATAGATCCTTTGACTGCAACTGGAGCATCAAATTCAAACACTGGCACACTAATAGCAAACAAAAGGCTTGAGGCAATGAGGATAGCAACGGTTCCTAAGCAGTGATTGAAGAGCCATGAAAATAAACTGGAGCCTAGCAGAGAGCATAATGATTTGCTTGGCTATATGATACACGGTCGAGTCACATTATTATGACCACCAGCTAATATCCAGAGTAACTGCCGTGTGCAGCACGGACAGCAGCTAGACGGACTGTGAGACTCAATAAGGTCCTGGTAGGTTCGGAGTCATGCTGACTGCAGTGCATCCCACAGCTGGTGGAGGGAGCGTGGTGGAGGATCCATAGAGCCAACACCACCATCCAGGTGGTCCCACAGATACTCAACTTGGTTCAAGTCTGGGGAATAAGGGGGTCCGGGGTAGTACCTGTAAGTCTCAGTCAGCTCTTCCAATCAATTTTACATTTTGTTTTATTTTCTTCATTTACTTTCTTCATAATTTTTAATTTATATTGAATTTATTTGTATTTAAGATTTTTTAAAACCTTCTATTACTTAATTGTGTTTATATTCTATTTTCTATTATCTCTTTATTTCGTTGTTTTATATTTTTAGCTTGTCCACTTATTATCTTTATAATAAGTATAATTAATACAATATAATTAATTCTTATATTGTTTGCCTGTTTTTCTAATATTTTTATCATTTAATTCTTATTGTTTTACTCAATATTTTAGCTTCCTTGATTAAATACCTGATCCTAATTTTAATATATTTTCAGTCCCTTTAAGTTGTAAATGCTCAGTTGCATTGTAAATGTGAGTTACACTCAATGTATTACCCAGTAAAAATAAAAGGTTGATTGATTGAATATGGGACCCAAATGAGAGTGTCCTCCACATGGACGAGTGGGTCCAGAGAATTCCATGTTAACAGTTCCCAGACCATAACGCTGCCACAAGTAAGAAGTGGTCATAATAATGTGACTCTCAGGACACAAATCAAATTTCATTCTAGTGAAAATCTGCAGCTTAACAAATATTTAGTGTCCATTTGGTTGGGTAGACCTGAGATCAATTTCATGGGCAGTGAACAGCTCATTATGGGTTATCGGCATTTCTTCATTAATGTACTAAACACTGTGCAGCAGCGTGTCTATATCAGACATCTGCAACACGAGAGACACAGTCCTGCTCTCTGCCTCAGCCACATTTTCCCATATCGTCGCTGTCCAATGAAACTTCACAGGAGAGACCAAAAACTGTCTTCACTTTCATGTTGGTCAATGGAACCAGAATTTTTTTCAAGCTACTTTGAAGCATTTCTATTGGTCCATTCATCCTGAAACTGTCACACAATATAAACGGCCACTGCTGCGTTTAAAGCGGGGGTCACTAATAGGTGGACCGCGGTCCGGATCCGGACCCAAATGTTGTCCAATGCGGAGCCGAACTCTTCAGAATTATTTTATTTAGACTGTGTTTATTTTAAGAGGCGAAGCTTTTCTTGTCTTTACGGTATACGGGCTTTACAGTGTGGTTAACTCCGAGACCAATCGTGTGCACTGTAAGATCACCGAAGGTGCTCCTCAGCCAATCAGATCTGTACACATTGGGACGTGCGGCGTGCGGCGTGCACACAGACGAGGAGAAGCAGCAGTCGGAGACTGAAGCGAGTCAGAAAGAATAAGGAGCTCTAAAAACAGAAAAGTGAACAGAGAGAACTGAGTGTTTAACAGGAACGGTTCTGGAATGGACCTGCTCGTCTAGTTCTGGAGAATACCGCTCTGTACAACCAACATGTTAATCTGTGAAGCTGAGTTAACAAGAAGACACACCTTTTATTTACTTTATAAATAATTCATTCAGTTCAGTATTTAAACAGTAAATATACTGAAATATACTGAACGGTATGTGTGATGTGTTGGTGTTTCAGTAGCTGATGGTATAAGATGCTGATACTAGACTACTTCAGTAAACAGGATACGCCACTGCTGGCCTTTAGGTGGTCCAGCCCACTAGATTCAAGCAGAAGTCAATCAGGGACCAAGTTCTCAGAGTAGTCCTCTCTCTTAATCACAACGTTCCCTCTTGCCACCTTATGTCGACAGGGCAGTCCAAATGAATAAAATGCTAACCAGCAGCCATTTGTTTTCATTGACTATTGGCAACCCTAACCCGTGCTTGAGTGGGCTTCCTCCGGGTACTCCGGTTTCCTCCCACAGTCCAAACACATGCATGTAAGGTTGATCGCTCACTCTAAATTGCCTGTAGGTGCGAGTGTGTGTTGGCCATGCTGATGCTCCATGGTGTACCCTGGCTTCACCCAACGAGGCTGGGATGACCCCGACTTGCAGGATAAAGAGGAAGATCATGGAAGGATGTATAGATGTTTGCCCACAGAGGAATCTGACCACATCCATGCAGTGAAACACACACACATTACTTAACACACACACTAGGGGGCAGTGAACATGCTTGCCAGGAGCGGTGGACAGCCCGTTCCACAGTGCCTGGGGTGCAGTTGGGGGTTGGATGTCTTGCTCAAGGGCACTTCAGTCATGTCCTGTAAGTTCAGGACCTTCCGGTCAACAGGATGGTTTCCAAACCTTCAGACACAACTTAAGCATTATTGACTGAATGCTTTCTTTCTCAGAAATCAAAAGTAAATCTCTTTCTACCCTCATTCTGCATTTCAAAGTAATAGAGGCACTTGTTGAAAAATGCTTCTTTCCTCATAGTTGGTCATGTTCCCAGAACATCAGCATGTTTTCATCTTCTTGGGAACATCTGTTCCATGCAAAGCACTAGAATTCCTACCAAGCCACATAAATGGATGCGGCTGTGCACTGTGTTATAACCACTATCTCTCCTTTTAAGGTACCCTGCCACGTCCTTTCCAACACAAACACTCATGTGTCACAAAGTGACCGCAACATCTGTAAACAAGCTGGTGAAACCATTCTGCCACCTTAGGTAAACAGCCAGCACCGCAAGCCAGGCTAGAAAGAATTTAACACCATACTTTACAGTACCAGCACGAGGGAAACAGGTGAGAACACACACACTGTGTAAGTTTAGCTTCTTTCAGTGCTTAGTGTGTCCACTCTCCACCTTTATTACAGCTGCCAGATTTTTTACTTGCTTGCAGGCTTTTAAAGAAATCCACAGGGATAACTGTCCACACCTCCAAAGTTCAGCCTTAGAAGCTGGTTTAGCTCTTTCTGCTTCTTACCATCCAAATAATCTCACACACAGTAATGCTGAGGTCTGCAAACAGCTGTGGATGCTTTTAAATCTAAAGCAAGAGTGGAGCTTGATGTTCTCTCAAAGATTGGTGCTCATCTGATGGGGCCGTTTTGGTGGTCTACAGGGTTGTTGGGAGTCCTATTGGTCTACAAGGTTGTTGGGAGTCCTGTTGGTCTACAAGGTTGTTGGGAATCCTGTTGGTCTACAAGGTTGTTGGGAGCTCCATTGGTCTACAAGGTTGTTGGGAGTCCCATTGGTCTACAAGGTTGTTGGGAGTCCCATTGGTCTACAAGGTTGTTGGGAGTCCCATTGGTCTACAAGGTTGTTGGGAGTTCCATTGGTCTACAAGGTTGTTGGGAGTTCCATTGGTCTACAAGGTTGTTGGGAGCTCCATTGGTCTACAAGGTTGTTGGGAGTCCCATTGGTCTACAAGGTTGTTGGGAGTTCCATTGGTCTACAAGGTTGTTGGGAGTTCCATTGGTCTACAATGTTTGTTGGGAGTCCCGTTGGTCTACAATGTTGTTGGGAGTTCCATTGGTCTACAAGGTTGTTGGGAGCTCCATTGGTCTACAAGGTTGTTGGGAGCTCCATTGGTCTACAAGGTTGTTGGGAGTCCCATTGGTCTACAAGGTTGTTGGGAGTCCCATTGGTCTACAAGGTTGTTGGGAGTCCCATTCGTTTACAGGGTTGTTGGGAGTCCCATTGGTCTACAATGTTGTTGGGACTTCCATTGGTCTACAAGGTTGCTGGGAGTCACATCGGCTCCCAAGGTTGTTGGGAGTCACATTGGTTCCCAAGGTTGTTGGGAGTCCCATTGGTCTACAAGGTTGTTGGGAGCTCCATTGGTCTACAAGGTTGTTGGGAGTCCCATTGGTCTACAAGGTTGTTGGGAGTCCCATTGGTCTACAAGGTTGTTGGGAGTCCCATTGGTCTACAAGGTTGTTGGGAGTCCCATTCGTTTACAGGGTTGTTGGGAGTCCCATTGGTCTACAATGTTGTTGGGACTTCCATTGGTCTACAAGGTTGCTGGGAGTCACATCGGCTCCCAAGGTTGTTGGGAGTCACATCGGTTCCCAAGGTTGTTGGGAGTCCCATTGGTCTACAAGGTTGTTGGGAGTCCCATTGGTCTACAAGGTTGTTGGGAGCTCCATTGGTCTACAAGGTTGTTGGGAGCTCCATTGGTCTACAAGGTTGTTGGGAGTCCCATTGGTCTACAAGGTTGTTGGGAGTCCCATTGGTCTACAAGGTTGTTGGGAGTCCCATTGGTCTACAAGGTTGTTGGGAGTCCCATTCGTTTACAAGGTTGTTGGGAGTCCCATTGGTCTACAATGTTGTTGGGACTTCCATTGGTCTACAAGGTTGCTGGGAGTCCCATTGGTCTACAAGGTTGTTGGGAGTCACATCGCTTCCCAAGGTTGTTGGGAGTCCCATTGGTCTACAAGGTTGTTGGGAGTCCCATTGGTCTACAAGGTTGTTGGGAGTCCCATTGGTCTACAATGTTGTTGGGACTTCCATTGGTCTACAAGGTTGCTGGGAGTCACATCGGCTCCCAAGGTTGTTGGGAGTCACATCGGGTCCCAAGGTTGTTGGGAGTCCCATTGGTCTACAAGGTTGTTGGGAGTCCCATTGGTCTACAAGGTTGTTGGGAGCTCCATTGGTCTACAAGGTTGTTGGGAGCTCCATTGGTCTACAAGGTTGTTGGGAGTCCCATTGGTCTACAAGGTTGTTGGGAGTCCCATTGGTCTACAAGGTTGTTGGCAGTCCCATTCGTTTACAAGGTTGTTGGGAGTCCCATTGGTCTACAAGGTTGTTGGGAGTTCCATTGGTCTACAAGGTTGTTGGGAGTTCCATTGGTCTACAAGGTTGTTGGGAGTTCCATTGGTCTACAAGGTTGTTGGGAGCTCCATTGGTCTACAAGGTTGTTGGGAGTCCCATTGGTCTACAAGGTTGTTGGGAGTTCCATTGGTCTACAAGGTTGTTGGGAGTTCCATTGGTCTACAATGTTTGTTGGGAGTCCCGTTGGTCTACAATGTTGTTGGGAGTTCCATTGGTCTACAAGGTTGTTGGGAGCTCCATTGGTCTACAAGGTTGTTGGGAGCTCCATTGGTCTACAAGGTTGTTGGGAGTCCCATTGGTCTACAAGGTTGTTGGGAGTCCCATTGGTCTACAAGGTTGTTGGGAGTCCCATTGGTCTACAAGGTTGTTGGGAGTCCTATTGAACTTGTATTTTTGTCCAATTTTGGAAAACATCACCTCAGAAGTATCTCCTACTTGAATACAGAATAAGTTCTACTTAAAGGACCCTTTGACTGGACAATAAGAAGGATGGTCTTTTGCACAGCACTGTATATAATTTATACATAAATGATGCAAATAATAACAATGGGATTAAAGTAAGTAAATCAAATAATAAAACTGTTGTGAAAATTATGTACACAGTTAAGTCAAGCCAATTCAATGCATCTCTTAATACTGTGCACTCCTATATCAGCAAGTCTATCACTAAAACGTACAGCTACCCCCAAAACAAGAGTTAGCTTGCAAAATATGTACCCAGCAGTTACTCTACTACAACAGCTGTGTGTGTTTGTTATCAGTGAGTGGGTCAGGGTCCACACTGCTTATGTAAGTAAGAGCGGTCACTGACAAAAGAGCTTAATGACATTGCTTGATCTTTCCCCAACGTTAAAGGAATACGACTGACCAAACTTGCCGACATGCTAACAATGAATAGAAACAAGCCGCCAATAAGCAGTCCCCTCTTTGTAAACGGTGGCCAATCGCTTTCATCCATCGTAAAAAATATCAACTTCTTAAACTGAACTACTCCTTGAAAGCGATACACACGGGTTGCGTCATTCAGAGACCAGTTCACAGTGTGTTTATATACGCCACACCCATAATTGCAAAGATAAGACGGTAAATCTCTGAGGCTACACCATTCTTTTCGGATTTGTATTAGCTTAAGTAAACACGGGTCTGCATCATGTGATTTCTTTAACTGAGAAACAGAGAAACTCTTTTTTTGGGTGCTTGTTTTGGTTTTAAATCCCAGGCGTGCACCCCACTGTCTCTGGACTGACGTTTCTGAATGATGCAGGGCAGCCTATCACAACAGTATTCATTTACATACACACAGATCAGATCAGTCAGAACATTAAAACCACCTCCTTATACCTACATACATAGTCCATTATCAGCTTCACTTACCATATAGGAGCAGTGTAGTTCTACACTTACAGACTGCAGTCCATCTGTTTCTCTGTATACTGTATACTTTGTTAGGTATTATTTGAGAGGTGGATCATTCTCAGCACTGCAGTGACACTGACCTGGTGGTGGGGTGTTCGTGTGTGTTGTGCTGGTGTGAGTGGATCAGACACAGCAGTGCTACTGGAGTGTTTAAACACCTCAGTGTCCCTGCTGGACTGAGAACAGTTCACCAACCAAAACTATTTAGACAGCAGTGTCCTGTGGGCAGTTTCCTGTGACCACTGATGAAGGACTAGAAAAACTGTGCAGCAACTGATGAGCTACCGTCTCTGACTTTACATCTACAAAGTGGATCAACAAGAAGTGTCTGTGGAGTGAACAGTGGGTGGACACAGTGTTTAAAACTAATATATATATATATATATATATATATATATATATATATATATATATATATATATATATATATATATATATATACACACACGCACACACACACACATATACACACACACACACACAACAAGGAGTGTCTGTGGAGTGGACAGTGGGTGGACACAGTGTTTAAAACTATATATATGTATATATATCATTGTCCAAAGAAAAAAATCTCCATTTTTGATTTTTGTAGATTTTTTTTGTATCATTTGAACACGACAAGCTGCCGTTTACATTCTTGATAAAAGGACCAATATAAATGCTCCAAAATAGGTTGGAAAATATTCTGGTTCCATTGACTGACATTGAAAGTAAGGAAAGTTTTTGTTCTCTTCTGTAAAGTTGCTATTTTGGAGAGACTTGTTTTTCATTGGACAGCAACGAGATATATATATATATATATATATATATATATATATATATATATATATATATATATATATATATATATATATATATATATATATATATGAAATAGATATATACACATTGTCTGATATATGAGCAAATTTTCTTACAGCAGTTTTGAGAAGTTCTCAGCCTTAAATGCATTTGTAAAATGTAAAAGCAGGACTCTGCAGGATACAGTGAGGCAAAATAGTCTCAGAAGAAAATATGTTCACGTGTAAGTTCATTGGTTCTGTTTCACTGCTGCCCGAAAAGCTCACTAATGACAAAGAACAGGTTCCAATCCTGATGTCATACTGTTCTGCAGGAAGTCCATTATGTAAAGTTTATGTCCTTGATGTTGAAAATTAATAACAGCTGCAGTGCACAGCGAATCTTAGCAACTGAGGAAAGAAAATACCTCACAACTATTGAAAACATCACAAACCCAAACAAAATCTAGCACAGTTCTTCAACCACCAGGACTGTGATAACAGAATAGCTTGATGTAAAATGCATTACACATGCATTTTCCACCACATAGTGTTTTCTTTTTGTATAAAGCTTTTGCCCGTATACAGAAACGTGTGAGTTACTTGCAACATCATATCTGTACAATGTGACACTTACATAAAGCAATGTAAAATAACTTAAAGTTGCATGCAACATCATTCAGTCACTCCACTAAACCATCTTCTCTTTTATTTTCAGGCCCATTGGACCGGAAAATGGGTCACTTAAAAAAAAGGTGTCATGATCATGTGATTTTCCTGAAACTTGTTGCACAAAGTGAGTTTCGGGTGAGTTGCAGGATGCTTTACTCTTCAGTATTGACACTGACATCTGCATCTGTACAACATGAATACCTACAAGTGAATAAACTGAATGTGAAACAGTGTAATCTGATCACACACAGCGCTCAGCAGTGCAGTACAGGGGAGTTTTGTCGTATGATGTAAGTGGGGGAGGAATGTGACGGTGTTTCAGCTGTGCAGATTGCAGTGATGGATAAGTAAACAGAAAACGACACATACCGATTGTGGAGCTCTCTTCACTGCGTCTTTCTGTCCATTAGGGAGGTCTTCAGGGCGCAGGGTCAGCCTGAGCCGTCGGACTCCCCTCTGAAATGCGCATAAAGGAAAATCAGGGAAAGATCATAAGTCAAAAGCAAATCACATTTACTCTGTAGGCCAGTTTGACCATCAGTTACATTCTTTCTTTAAACATCTTTATAAATGTTCTTTGTTTCACATTGCTCTCTCATGCGTGCCTTTGTACTATCTTAATGATAATCATAGAAATGCTCAGGAATGAATGATCCCAAGGGTGGATAAGAATTACTCAGTTCAGATCATTTCAGAGGATTTTCTAAGAATTTGATCTAATCTGAGACATTCCAGTGCATCCACAGCCTCGGTGAGATTCCAAGAACTGTTGCACTCAAGCACACTGGAATGTCACATTCGTAAGAATATATCTGAATAGAAGCACTGCAACTTCAGTCATTTGGCATCTTCCCTCAATATTTTACCTCCAATCCAAGCTTGAGCCCACCAACTGTGATATATATATATATATATATATATATATATTTTTTTTTTTTTTTTTTTTTTTTTTTTTAAATTATTTTTTTTTTTTGTGGTAAAAAAATACTGACACCATATGAATCACACTTCAAAAAACTCCTTAAAAAAGCGTGCAGGGGTGTGGAAGAGCAGTAAGACACACAAGGCCATGTTTACTGTAATTGTGCACAGGTTAAGGGGGTATTAGTGATTTTACTAAACCTCCCAAGAAACAAGCAGCATTGAGTTACTGTGCAAAAGTCTTAGACACCTAAGCTGATCGTTTAAAAGCCTTCATCTGATCAGTAAGTGTGTGTTATCACCAGATCTGATTAGAATAGATGTAAATAATCATACATACAATACAAAGTAACATGAACATGTTATTGTGAGAGAAGTAGATCAGATCTTGAGCTCCAGTTTGAAGAACAAAGTGTAGTTCCAGATTTCTCCTGGACGCCCCAGACATTGTATGAATGTATTCAGTTCCTTCAGCAGCAATCTTGATTTAGCTTAATGAAGTACTGAGCAGTCAAAGCAGGTATTAGATGAGAACTGTAAATAATACTGGGTTGTTTATAGAAGGAGAAGCTTGGAAAGGGTTAAATAAACACACTGACGTATGTAAAAGCACTACTTACTCTATTAATACTATTTATTTTCTATTAAATATTTATTAAAAACTACTAAATAGTGTTTTGCTGAACAAGTGCCTACAACTTTTGCACAGTACTGAAATTCTAGGACGATTAGACATAATTTGAAGTCAAGAAACAGAAAACAGATTTAAAAAATCTAACAAAGAAGCTGCTGGTGTTCTTAGAACATTGCTGACCAAACCAGAATCCAGACCTTAACATCACTGATTGTGCTTGGAGTTATTTGGATAGTGAGAAACAGAAAACACAGCCAACACGACTAAACTTTGAAGATATGGAAACATTTCCCTAAAGATTTCTATGGAAAACCTAGTGAGGACACTATAATGAAGGTAAAGGTGGACATTGTATACACAGTATATACACTACAATTTCATCTGTTAAATATTTTCAAATATGTTCTGCTTTATTCCAGATACTAAACATGAAATGTTGTACTTAACAGCAATTTTAGCTGTAAATGGAATAAAACATAGGTGGTCTCTTTACATTAACATGGCTTGCATTGACTGGGCCAATCAGATATTAGAACTCAAACCACCAGCTTTAAAATATAAAGTCAAACTGGTTATTAAGAAAACCTGCGCTGTTTAGAAACCGGACCAGTCTCAGCCTGGGGTTGTTTGAAAGTGGGTAGGGAAAGTGAGCGAAGGCTCTGTTTGTCTGGACTGGAATCGGGCCATTGTTTACATGTTTCGAATGCCCGGTGAAACAGGAAGTAGGGGAAGCACGAGCAATGAGGAAAAATAAGACACATCAAAGATATCACAGCACAGTTTTACAGCACTGAATCTTTCAAATGAATCACACACTATTGAGCCTGACGCTCAAGCTGAGGTGAGACATGTTAAAGTGGGGGGGCAGCTGTGAGTTAGACAGTTAGACTTTTTCATTTCAGCTTACGGAACAAACAAATTCCATATATTATGCAAACATAGTGACGCTTCGTGTGCCTAGCAGGCCTAGTGTCGTACACAGTGGCTACAAACAGCATGAGTTTGTTTCCAGGCACCAGCTTCTGAGAACAAATGGCCCTTATCAGCGAGTGTCCTTCAGGCCAGGATTATTTTACATACAACTTACATACAAAACAACAATCACTTGTTAGCAGAGGACATGCAATTTACTGGAACTAACTCACAGGGATGCATCATGATTTAGAACTGATTATAATAATATTCAATAAAAACAGTGTGAACATCAGAGACCACCGTCACTGATTTCAATTTCAATAAAAACCATTACGTTATTGCTATTTCTGAGGAGAGACACTTGTATAAAGAAGGATATATGGTCAAAGAATAAGCAGTGCATCTCCAAAACAGGAAGATACAGAGTTAATTGGGCTCCTGAAAACTACCTGGAATACCTGGTAGACCCCAAAACTGTCCCCATCAGATAAACAACACTTAAAGCTTAAATTCTGAGATTAAGCAAACATCAGAGACCACCGCTATTAATTTAAACTTCAGTGAAAACAGCCATGAGGTTATTGGTACTTCTGAGGAGAGACACCTGTATAAAGACGGAGATGGTCAAAGGAAAAGAAGTTTGTCCCCAAAACAAAACAGGAAAATAAATGAGTAAATGGGGTTCCCAACAACTACCTGGAAGACCCCTAAAATCGCCCCCATCAGATAAACAACACTTAAAGCTTCATCTCTGAAAGACAGAAGAACATCCAGCTCCACCTTTCAGATCTGAAAACATCATGTTTCTGGTCACCTCAGTGCTAAGGGTCTGAAAGGATGTGCAGCTGTTCAAGAAGCCAAACACAAAGGACAGACCATCATCTTTAAAAACCTGAGAGTGAGTCACTGAAAATATTCTCCACAGTGCCTCACTGCAACTGTTTTGAGACCATAACACAATTACCTGGCAATGCATCACGATACAGGGGTTATGATTAAATACAGTGCGATACTGTAAGGTGAGTAAGGTGATATATTGCGATACTGTAAGTAAGGTGATATATTGCGATACTGTAAGTAAGGTGATATATTGCAATACTGTAAGGCAATATATTGTTATACGGTAAGTAAGGTGATATATTGCGATACTGTAAGGTGATATATTGTGATACGGAAAGTAAGGTGATATATTGCAATACTGTGAGATGATATATTGCGATCCTGTAAGTAAGGTGATATATTGCAATACTGTAAGTAAGGTTATATATTGCAATACTGTAAGGTAAAATATTGTTATACGGTAAGTAAGGTGATATATTGCAATACTGTAAGTAAGGTTATATATTGCAATACTGTAAGGTGATATATTGTTATATGCTAAGTAAGGTGATATACTGCGATACTGTAAGGTGATATATTGCAATACTGTAAGTAAGATGATATAAGGTGATATATTGCAATACTGTAAGGTGATATATTACAATACTGCAAGTAAGATGAGATATTGTGATACTGTAAGGTGATATATTGCAATACTGTAAGGTGATATATTACAATACTGCAAGTAAGATGAGATATTGTGATACTGTAAGGTGATATATTGCAATACTGTAAGGTGATATATTACAATACTGCAAGTAAGATGAGATATTGCAATACTGTAAGGTGATATATTACAATACTGCAAGTAAGATGAGATATTGTGATACTGTAAGGTGATATATTGCAATACTGTAAGTAAGGTGATATATTGCAAAACTGTGAGGTGATATATTGTGATCCTGTAAGCAAGGTGGTATTTTGCGATACTGTAAGTTAGGTAATATATTGCGATACTGTAAGGTGATATATTGCGATACTGTAAGTAAGATTAGAGATTGCAATAATGTAAGGTGATATATTGCGATACTGTAAGGTGATATATTGCGATACTGTAAGATGAAATATTGCGATACTGTGAGTAGGATGATACATTGCGATACTGTACATAAGGTGATATATTGCAATACTGTAAGGTAATATATTGCGATACTGTAAATAAATTGAGATGTTGCAATACTGTTAGTAGGACGATATATTGCGATACTGTAAGTAGGGTGATATACTGCAATTTTTGTTGCACTTTCTTTTAGATTTAAACACAACACAAACTGATACAGTATCACAAAACATATCACAATATTATTTTTTATAAAGCTATTTATTTAAATTGTACACACCCAGAACAAGGTGTATTGTTGTTATTCTCTATATTCCTATGTCACATTTGTGAATATATGATGCCAAAATGTAACTGAATAGTTGTAAAAGATTAGATTTCACAGTGAACGAAATGATTTATTAAAGAATCATAAACCACGTGTTATCTTTATACATTTACGTACAGTGTAGTAATAAAAAGCTGTTGTCCATTGTCTTCTGGATGACTTTTATGAGGCCAGACTGAGAGGCCAGCGTGCCGATTAGCCAAGAGAGGAGCTAGTTTTCAGTGGCAGCTGACTGACGCTGCACTCAATTCAATGCCAGGCGCTGATAAAATAAACATGACATGGCTCTGGCCCTCACACAGACAGCTCTTATTACACCCCCTTCATGCTAAAGATATCCCTGAGCTTGAGGTAGGGACACTGAGGATGATTGGCTGTGATGGGCACAGGCTATTAAAACACAGCTCAGAGCACAAGAGATGGACAAGGCTGGTCAGAACGGTGAGAAAAGAGCCTTTAGGAAGACAAAGAGAGCAAAAAAAAGAACAAACTGATGGACACGACAACAAATAAACCCCACCGTTCGGGGGTCAGGACTGGAAAGCGACTGAATGAGCAGGGAGCCAGGCTATTGTTCACACGGCTTTAATGCCTGGAGGAAGCGGAAAATAAGGAAGCACGAGCAGCGAGCAAACTTGACCTTTGATAAAAATAAGATGCATCTGGGCTAATTAGCAGAGCACAGCTTTATAGTGCCAAACTGAACCTTCACTGAACCTCTCATTCATAAATACACAACTTACATATTAGTTTTACAGAAGATGTTAAATTTGTTTATAGTAGTGTTAAGAAACTAAAATCCTGAATAAAAAGCCTGAATTTAACCTCTTAACGTCTAAGAGACTGTGTAAGGGCCACTTTAGTGCCTCATTCATAACTACACAAATTGCATATTAGCTTTAAAGTAGATATAAAATTGTTTATAGTAGGTATTAAGAAATAAAAATCAAACAACCAGTCTGAATTAAATAAGTCTGAATTTAACTTCTTAAACCCTGAAGGCCAATATGTATAAGGGACTGTATGTGGTTAACTTCAGTGTCACATAACTTATATATTAGTTTTACAGTAGTTAATAAAATGTGTATAGTAGTTATTAATAAATAAAAACCCTGAATCTAAACAGCACTCTAAATTAGACCATAGGTGTGAGTGTGTGCATGAGTATGTGTAGGCCAAGCAATGGGCTGGTGATCTGTCAATTGGTGTACATTGGGATTGGCTCCAGCATCCCCCACCTGGGACACTGACTAGCAGCATAAAGTAAAGAAGAATGGATGGCTGGATGGAGGAATTCAATAAGCCTTTATTTAACCTCTTATATCCTGAAGGCCAATATATCAACTGTATGTGGGCCACTTTGGTGTCTCATTCATAGCTACACAACCTGCATATTAGTTTTACAGCAGTTATTAAATTGTTTATAATACTTAGAATACATAAATAAATTTAAACCAGAATAATAAGTATACATTTAATCTCTTAAATCCTTAAGGCCAATAAGTCTAAGGAACTGTATGTGGGCCACTTCAGTATCTCATTCATAAATACACAACCTACATATTAGTTTTACAGCAGTTATTAAATTGTTTATAATACTTAGAATACATAAATAAATTTAAACCAGAATAATAAGTATAAATTTAATCTCTTAAATCCTTAAGGCCAATAAGTCTAAGGAACTGTATGTGGGCCACTTCAGTATCTCATTCATAAATACACAACCTACATATTAGTTTTACAGCAGTTATTAAATTGTTTATAATACTTAGAATACATAAATAAATTTAAACCAGAATAATAAGTCTGAATTTAACCTCTTTATTCCTAAAAGCCAATATGTCTAAGGGACTGTATGTGGGCCACTTCAGTATCTCATTCATAGCTACACAACCTACATATTAGTTTTACAGCAGTTATTAAATTGTTTATAATACTTAGAATACATAAATAAATTTAAACCAGAATAATAAGTCTGAATTTAACCTCTTTATTCCTAAAAGCCAATATGTCTAAGGAACTGTATGTGGGCCACTTCAGTATCTCATTCATAAATACACAACCTACATATTAGTTTTACAGCAGTTATTAAATTGTTTATAATACTTAGAATACATAAATAAATTTAAACCAGAATAATAATTCTAAATTTAATCTCTTAAATCCTAAAGGCCAGTATGTCTAAGGGACTGTATGTGGGCCACTTCAGTATCTCATTCATAGCTACACAACCTGCACATTAGTTTTACAGCAGTTATTAAATTGTTTATAATACTTAGAATACATAAATAAATTTAAACCAGAATAATAAGTCTGAATTTAACCTCTTTATTCCTAAAAGCCAATATGTCTAAGGGACTGTATGTGGGCCACTTCAGTGCCATAATCATAACTCACAACTTGCATATTAGTTGTACAGTAGTTTAGAGTATAGTTGTTTATAGTATTTATTAAGAAATCTAAACCTGAAAAATAAGTCTGAACTTAACCTCTTAAATCTTAATGGCCAATATTTCTAAGGGACTGCATGTGAGTCACTTCAGTGCCCCATTCATGTTTCTAGTAGTTAGTAAGAAATTAAAAATCCTGAATAATAAGCCTGAATTTAACTTCTTAAACCCTAAAACCCAACATGTGCACCAGCTGTCCCACTGCTTACTAACACAACTACAAGTGCATATCTGTTTTGTAACTGTTGTCAAACGACAGGACAGTTCCACGAATGTCACAGTCATATACATTTTTTGTATGTATGTAAATGAAAGGTAAACACATTGTGAACACAGGAAAGTGTCCTTCACAACAACTTGTGTTTGTGTTTCAGGTAAACAACTTCAACACTTGGGAAACAGTATTTACGTCTGTCCAGGCAGATCAGAACTGCACTTCACGTCAGAGAATAATCCTTATAATACTTCAAACATCTCATTACTGTGGCGTTAATGTGTGAGGCTTTTAAACATCTCACGCTTGAAACACTCGTTTTCATGACTCATCTGTTACAGGTTCCTTAACATTCCCTCAGCCTTGTTACCTGAACAAGTTCATCCAAATGAAATATCTGAAATATTCCATACGTCATACGTATAGAAGGAATTCACATCATACAGATCACCTGGACCTCACAGGAAGAAGCACATTTTCTCATATTGTGTTCTTTATTTTTATTAACTGTGTGAGAAAATAGGATTCCAAATAAATTATACTGTATTATATTAAAAAATTATAAGAATTACATTAATAATAATTAAATAATTCAATAGTTCAATGTCCTAAAAACTACAAGTCATCAGTATGGATGCTAGTTAAAAACATTCAGTGTATTTGTTTAGCTATTATCAGCTGGGTAATGGGCAATATGATGATTTATCACTACTAATTATGTCACAAAATGCTTTTCAGAGAATATTGTGTCATTATTGTGAGTATTTTTAATTTCCAAGTCAGCATTAGTCCTGTTTCATTTGATTTAGTGTAGTGCAGTTTATAAAATACTGAATACAAATCATGGTACTGTAATATTATTAGTAGCAGCAGTAGTATTATTATATGTACCACCATATGTTCAATTTTGTTCCAATGTATTAAATATCTAATTAAATTATGAGTATATCATGACTATTCCTAAAGTATCGCAATATGATATTTTTCTCGTATCGAACGGCCATACTTCTAGAGATGGGCTTACATATTGAAAACCTTATGTTTTCAATGTTCAATGTAAAAAAGGTGAAAATAATTTTAAAAATATTAAGAACTACACGGCTTAAATGGCACTCAACCATAAAATCACCCATTTAAATTAGTTATTAAATGAATATTAAGCCTTTAAAGGTTAATTTCATATCTCATTTGTTGTGTTATGTAATATTTAATAGTGCAGAACTGTCCCACTTACACTTAACGGTTTGACAGTTCACAAGAAACTCATTTTTGTGCGTCCATAAGTGCTTCCTCACTACAACTCCCAGAATGCATTATGCAAATAAGTCCATACACCTGGAAACGCCCCCCTACTACAATAAATATGTACCAGTGATATAGGGGCTAATAAATAGAGACATGACATTAGTAAGAATTTCTTTCTGTATTGGCCAGCTGGCAATCAAACAGCATTATATATCCACACCAGAACAGTTCCAGTTAGAGTTTCCTCCCACCTTCAAGATACATCATCAGGAGGTTTCCTAGCCTTTAAAATCTCACTCTAGAGGACTATTTGATAAAAAAAAAATCAGATACATTTCAAACAGTCTGTCTTCAGGTATCTGCACCAAAGAAGATACCTATTTTTTTTTTTTAAAGCTCCTCCCACCTTCAAGATACATCATCAGGAGGTTTCCTAGCCTTTAAAATCTCACTCTAGAGGACTATTTGATAAAAAAAATCAGATACATTTCAAACAGTCTGTCTTCAGGTATCTGCACCAAAGCAGATACCTATTTTTTTTAAAGCTCCTCCCACCTTCAAGATACTTCATCAAGAGGTTTCCTAGCCTTTAAAATCTCACTCTAGAGGACTATTTGATAAAAAAAATCAGATACATTTCAAACAGTCTGTCTTCAGGTATCTGCACCAAAGCAGATACCTATTTTTTTTAAAGCTCCTCCCACCTTCAAGATACTTCATCAAGAGGTTTCCTAGCCTTTAAAATCTCACTCTAGAGGACTATTTGATAAAAAAAATCAGATACATTTCAAACAGTCTGTCTTCAGGTATCTGCACCAAAGCAGATACCTATTTTTTTTAAAAAGCTCCTCCCACCTTCAAGATACATCATCAGGAGGTTTCCTAGCCTTTAAAATCTCACTCTAGACGACTATTTGATAAAAAAAAAAATCAGATACATTTCAAACAGTCTGTCTTCAGGTATCTGCACCAAAGCAGATACCTATTTTTTTTAAAGCTCCTCCCACCTTCAAGATACTTCATCAGGAGGTTTCCTAGCCTTTAAATCTCACTCTAGAGGACTATTTGATAAAAAAAAAAAAAAATCAGATACATTTCAAACAGTCTGTCTTCAGGTATCTGCACCAAAGAAGATACCTATTTTTTTTTAAGCTCCTCCCATCTTTAAGACACATTATCAGGAGGTTTCCTAGCCTTTAAAATCTCACTCTAGAGGACTATTTGATAAAAAAAAATCTGATACATTTCAAACAGTCTGTCTTCAGGTATCTGCACCAAAGCAGATACCTATTTTTTTTAAAAGCTCCTCCCACCTTCAAGATACATCATCAGAAGGTTTTCCAAATGTTTAAACCAGAACGCCTCACTCCAGTGACTAACATGACACCACTGTAGTGGATGAACAGGCATGTTTACACCAAGATTCGAGCTTTTTTAATTTGGCCACAGAACTCCTTTAATATCAGTGTGTCTAATGTGTGTGTGTGCAGCTCTCCAACAGTAACCCAGCTCTAACATATGCAATACTCATAAAACACCCTGAAATGAACTGAATTTAATTTAATTGATGTGAAGAATACAGCCTATGTGCATTTGCACACAACCACTGCCCCACCATGGGTCCAGTCAAAACCAACATGCTGTCCATTACCATCTGGACGACTTTTACAGTGTTTGTTCTTCTTACCTCACTCCTCTGATCCGGGGTTTCTGTGGTAGTGACCGATCCAGCTGGGCCGTTTCTCAGCATGTCTCCTTCTTACTGTCTTATTCAGTCCACAACTGATATTCACAAACAAGCACTCGGTGCCACCACTTGCTCCTCCAGCTGTGGGCTACTCTCTGACTCTCTGAGTGAATGGGAAAGAAAGAGAAAGAGATAGAGAGGAAGGGTAAAGGGGAAAAAAGTTCCCCTCCGAGCAACAGGCTTGTGCTAGAATTCCTTCCTCCGGATGAGGGACGAGCAAGACAGAGAGAGAGAGAGAGAGGGAGGTATTCCATGCATAGAGCTCAGGGTAAAGCAATACTGCACCGTGTCGAGAAGTCCAGAGTGACAGAGTTACACGCACACGCCCACAGAGAGGCTCCTCCTGAGAGAGAGAGTGAGTGAGAGAGAGAGAGAGAGAGAGAGAGAGAGAGAGAGAGAGAGAGAGAGAGAGAGAAGGTGAACAAGTGTCAGTGACAGCTTTGTCGTCCCCCTTTCTGCCTCCATATAATATTCATAGCAAAGAACTACCCGTTCCAAATGAGATCTGTGAGTCTAAAGAACCTTTAAACAGTTTAAAGAACATTATTTCATCTCTAAACAGGTTCTTCACTCTTACATACCTCACAGCAAGGTGTTAGTACGGGTTGTACTGAGCTGTGCTATAGAAGAGCCACCTTTGGTTTCCCTTCAATAACATTGGCTTACTCTGGAAATGAGATACAAGGGTGAGAACGCAGTAGAGCCCCTTTATCAAGAGTTCATTTGCAAAAAGGGTTCTCCAGAGAATGATCCACTCACTGCAGGGTGTTTAAAACACATAGCAATGTGTAAAGAACGTTATAAAGATATATATATATATATATATATATATATATATATATATATATATATATATATCATACACTGGTGGGATGCAGACTCCATAACTCTACCACATCGATCCTTATATCCCTGATTGAGCACTTACTGTATATAACACTGTAAATAAAATGAGTCAGTCATGTTAACCCAGTACTTGAGTCAGTGTTTCAGAGACGGCTATGTGTTCCTGGCCTCTGGCTGGACCTGTCCGGCTACATTTTTCGGTCGCCTCCCTCTCTGCCGCCTGCGGCTCTCAGGACTTTCACTGCTGCGGCTGCTGTTCGGGTGGAGCTCGACTCAGTAGTGACTAACACACCCAGAAGAAAAGAGGGAGAGAGGGAGAGAGAGAGAGAGAGAAAGAGAGAGAGAGAGAAAGAGAGAGAGAAAGAGAGAGAGAGAGAGAGAGACTATACCTATACTGATGCCTTACTAAAGCTGAGTGCTGGGGCGGAGACAGATAGCCTTTCACTTTTGTTATTGTGGATGTTTATCCTCCCTTAATCTCCACAGCTTTACATGTTTAGACATAACAGTTCACAGTCCAGATCTCAATGGCCCTCATTTATTTGCTGTTGGTTGACACCTTATATTCACTTGACCCAGATTAATGAAACATACCATAACAGTGCAAACGTTTTCAGCTTTACATACACATTTAAAACCAGTAAATGCATTGCATCACTTTTTCAGTAAATATGACACTGGTCGCATAAATAAACCATAAAAACCTATTAGAATTACACACACCCTGTTGTTCCAGTATGACCCTTAAATCTATCAGAGCAGTCAAAACCATCCAGCAGGCCTAGATCACCTCATGTAGTTCATGTATGATGAAATATAATGAACTGTGTGATTTTGTTGACTTACTGAAGATAATTCATTGAGGACATGTTGGTTAATTATTGACTAAACCATGAAATAGACTGAGCTATGAAGCTGGGAAATGATTGACCACAGGCTTACTTCTTTCAAGTGTCTATACTGTTTATAAATACTAAACATGTAAAAGAAATTTAGATATGATTTTGGATTGTTGACATCGGACCACCAGTATTCATACCCGCCCACATTGGCTAACGCAGTCATAGTGTTTATTACTATTAATCGACATAAAGTATTTGGCCAAGAAATGATGTTACTGTAGAAATGTAGTATATTATCTTGACTATAAATAGTGATACACGATTCCATGTATTCTGGAATCGACTCCGACTCCTGCTGCTGGAATCGATGGAATCGACTCATCGACTCCATGTAGTGTCGTCCAAGCCCAGGATAAACCAGTGATACAGCTACTGATTAAACCCCCGCTACTCAAACTTAGACCCTTTTGTTTAACACTCTCCTCCATCTCTTTCATGTCCCTTGAGCGCATCCCGAAGATAAAAACAGGAAATAAGCAGAGTCAAAGAGTCGATTCCAAACATTTCGATTCTTAGAGTCATTCAGACGTGCATAAGTCGAAGAATCGGCTCTGTTGGAATCGACTTCCCATCACTAACCGGATGATACATTGATTACGTAAACTTTTTTTAACTTGTTTGTCGTAAAATAAGGAACGTATTATAACACAACACTGTTTAATGCAAAACTCTTCGTTTTATATGTACTTTTGGTCACCAAAGTACCACCGTAAGACTCAATTCAATGGCGGTCCCCTAACGACACTGGGGCTTAGTCTCAAACACCCCTTGCTCCCTAACTAGTGCACTACATAGGGCATGAGGCGTTTGAGATTTAGCCTGGGTTAGATGCTGCTTCTCGTTGCAATTTTTCAGTTTGAAGGGTGTACGCCATTCAAAGTGACGCTCGTTAGACTTTTATATTGCAGTCTTACGTCTTACTGTGATTCATATCGTAAGAACTTTAGTCCAAGCCCATGTTACTAATGAATCGTCTGCTATCTTGTAGCTTGTTAGCTAGCAGCCATTTATTTTTGTATTTAAGAAAATAAATACAAAAATAAATGGATCCACCCGTCACTTTAACCAAAAACGTGTTTTCACTTCATCCTTACACGTATGCGAGCAGAATAAGATTTGAAGACTATTAAATTTAACAGCACAAGGGTGTTTTTATGACGTGGCGCAGTAATACAGATCTCCGTCGGTGTGAGGCGGTCATAGATGTACATGTACAAAGTATTATGCAACGGCTTCGAATGCAGCTCAGCCAATCAGGTTTTAGGACCAGAAAGTTTTAAAAATAAAATGCTTTTAAACTACAAACAAAAGCTTCTGTGTAAAAGTTAAAGGTTTTATAAATGTACAAAGACTGTAATATAAAGATGTCAGACAGTAAAACATTCTGCAGACAATTACCTTCTAAACTTGGCTCAATCATGGATTCCCCTCGGCGACCGCAGCTCTGTCGCCATATTTAATTGCTCGTTCACGGTGGAGCATGTTATGACCGCAGTTGACCACAGGGGGCGGCCGCGAGCGCGTCGTCAGTAAATAGTAGCTAAAAGACTAAAAACAAAAACATGTTTCCAATAAATATGTTTTATTTGTGAATAGTAGAAAGTGCATTTTACTATATGTATGTGTATTCAACTCATAGAACATCTTGTTTTACTGCAGTGAACAGTAAGCTAGTAAATGTAGGGGTGTGTCTGAAATCGCACCTTATTTATTGTTTAGCGCTCTATTCAGAGTGATAGACATTTTGTAGTGTTGTCTAAATTTTCAGTCGACAGTTTTAGGGTGTGTCTGAAATAGTCCACTTGTTTATTAGTTAACCCTAACCTATAAACTGGCATTTTCTCCAACTTTCATAAATAGGAATAATACAAAACATTGAAAAGTAAACTACAAACAGTTTGGTACGTCATGTACATCCATGGCTCAGCTTGCTAACCAGTAGTAACATAACGAGCGGGTGTGTCTGAAATGGTCCACTCATTTACTCATTCACTGGTCACTACATAGACTGTTCTGTGTAGAACACTATATAGGGGACCAGTGAGGGACTCAAGAAACAAATCATCTCCATCTTACAGCATATAAACAATCCTGAACAGTGGAGGCTACTGGCACCGTAAGATGAGGTTAGCAAGCTGAGCACCTCCCTGACGTCATGGTTGTATATGATGTACCAAAGAGGTTGTACTTTACTTTTAGAGAATTGCCACTCTGTGATATAATCCGGGGTCAAATGCTAGAGGGCGCTCCGGAGTGAGTGCAAAATATATGGGTTAATATAGTACATTCGAGTAAAATCATAGTTTATGAATATTAACTGTTAATATAAAATAATAAATTTGCTTTATGAAAACATCACCGCATAAATCTTTTTAACGTTGTTGTCATATTAACGCTGGTGAACTTCAGTTATAGGACTCTGACAGAGAGTGTGACCCACTTTACTCAGCTAATGAGCCAATCAGCCGGCAGAGACAGTATCACCCACCAGTCAACACTCGGTTTTGTTGTGTTCTGTGTTATTTAAATTAATTCACTCTTCTATATAGAAATATACATTTTGTTTAAGGAATTAACAAACGTTTTTTTCTTACATGCTGCATATTAACCCGTTCATTTTAAACCTCCAGCTGCATTTATTTACCTTGTCACCAAGTTTTATGTTTGTAAACAGACACTATAAACTAAATAGCTGGTTTAAGAAAAAAAAAGTTTGACCGATAATATAATTAGTCAACCTTCAACTCGAAGTACATTGATGTTGAGCCTCAATTACAAAGCAGAATATATACACAGAATATTGATAAATAAACAAATGTGAAATTTATAAAAGGCAAATGAGATATCAAACAAAACAAGAACATTTAATATTTAAATATAAGAACAAAAATAAATTTAAGTAAAAACAGACATAAAAAAAAATACAAATAAATAAAAGCATGTTAGAAGTTCATAAACAAGAAGTAAGAAATAACAAAAAAAAATCATAAGAATAAATAAAAGGATAGTAAAAAACAATAGGAAAAAGTAACTGAAAGATAATAAAAATAAATTATAGGATAGTAAAATGTTAAAGAAAAAAGAATTAACACCTTAACACCTGGTTCCTAGCACCACCACTGGATCATTTCACACCAAATCACTAATTATGGAAATTGGTGGAATTACCCTTTGATAATAGCATTACATTTTAGGTTTTAGCCTCAGAAACAGAACTCAGGGAACCACAAAATGAACAATTGCTTGTAAAAATGTTTACAGATACAGCCAAGGCTTTTTTTATAGGCGAGTGGCTGAATTATGGTGAATATTTACTAATAGAGAGCCTCTGTTCTCTGTGGTCTCTCTCTTTTATATAGAGGGACATGAGAGTGATGTCTGCAGCCAAAGACAGTCAAATCAAATCTCCTACAAATTTCATTACAGAGCCTCCGCTTGTAAAACTAATCCACTGAGTGTCTTTAAAGGGCCCATATCCTACTTCTTTTCACTTTTGTTATTTAGAATTAAAGAGACTGTTACTGTGATTTTAAAGTCACATGGGTCTCAAAGTAAAGCATTAAAAATCTTTGTGTGAGTGATGTATTAAACATCCAGCGAAGCTTAAATGCAAAATTTAGGATATACGTATGATACAAAACGGCTGATTATATCTATCTGAGAACTGAATGGGTGTGGCTAATGAGCAGCTTGATTGACAGCACTCTGTCTGACACTCCTCCTGCATCCTTCATAAAGCACTAACATCATAATAAACTTTTTTGTGACAACAAAAGTCGCAAATGAGGCAACATGCAAGGAAATGGATGAGCAGATTTGAGGACGATGAACAAAAAGACAGATGAAGTGATGCGTTAATAAAGGAACTGATGAAGGAACACTGTTGGTGTACAGATTAAAGAAAAAACAGAGACAGGCAGCTGCACACATGAGGTCTAGCCTGCTGGCATTTGATGCTGGTTAGTTTTCTCTGACTCTAAAACTGGTTTGAGTGGGCAGGGCCAGAGAGACATCAGCCTTGTGATTGGTCAGGGATATAATTATGGAAGCATTACCCAAGACTAGGACCCAGTTTAAATGGAGAGGAGAGAAATATAATGAAATGTATCCTAATATATTAATCAGTGGAACATTATTGTTTACAGGGTTGACCGACTACATGTTTACTGTTTACCTGCAAGATGAAACTCATTATCAATCAATCAATCAACTTTTATTTTCACTCGGAAATACACTGAGGGGGACCCCCAATTTACAATGTTGCCAAGCATTCCAATTTTAAACAAAAAGGATTTGAATATAAATTAAAATGAATTTTAACGAGTTATAAAAATGCAAAAGAAACAATAAGAACAGAGACAAAATTAAGATAAATCATAAAAGAAAAACAAATAAAAACTAAATAAGAAATAAAACCAAGAATAAGACAAAAGTAAAAAAAGCCAATAAAAATAGATATAAATATAAAAAAACGTAGATATAAATATAGTAAAATTTAAAATAGTAAAAGAAATAATAATAAAAAATAAAAGTAATAATAAAAAAGTAATAATAATAATAATAATAATAATAATAATGAAATTGTAATAAAAAAAAATACAAAACTACTGAATATCAAAATCAGAAAACTGTTTACTAAAATAAAATAAAACACTGGCAGGTCGTGATGAGGTGGTTATAAATTAAGAATTTAAAATGACTCCAGCGAGCTGAGCTTTAGTGTCTCCTGCAGTGAGTTCCAGCTCTCTGCTGCACTGTAGCTTAGAAAGAACGCACATACTTAGAGTCTTTAAGACTGCTATATGTAGATGAGCTCTGTTCTAATTGGCTGCCCTGTAAAGCGGCCTATTCAATAAGCACTAAGAGCTGAAACACTCTTTATAACCTCAGCACAAATGGGTGGAGCATAACTGCTCAAGGCTGAATATGTATGTGCAGATAAAAGTAAAAGATCTGTTTTTTTCATGACATCATGAAAGCACGTGTGGACTCAAGTCTGGAACCAGGAGAGACTTGTACAGCCTTAAACAAGTTTTCATGTTAATTGTATTACCATGTCAAACACTTTAATATTAAGAAAACTGAGGAACTGCAAGTTTTGGATGATACAGGGCCTTATTTGCATAAGCTTCAGCTCCTGTGGATGGGTTTGGCCACCCTGTAGGCACCTGCCTGTCTACGCAAGTTAAATCTTGACATACAGCTGAAGTGTTTACCATCGACGTCACCCTATTGTTTTAGTTCTGGGAGTTTAACGCCGTTCGCTTCATTCATCTCGTCAAACTAGAAGTGCTGGATTCCTAGAAGAGGAGCTCAGAGTGGAGAGCTGAGGGATGTGTGGCACAACACAGCCTGTTTTTATCACCTTCCTCACTATCTTCTCCATCACAGTTTCAGAGAGAGAGAGTATCGCTTCCTCAGGACAGCAGGACCGTAGTGTGAAGTTCACTGTGTTTGGGAATTATCCGTCAGCCGTAACAAGCTCACCTCATTCCCCAGTTCAAGCTCCTCACTCATAACTATATGCCTTACATACCAGGTTCATACGAGTCATCATTTATAGCAGGTACTGAATGAACTAAGAACTGAATAATGATTCTGAGTGATCAAGCTGTGGTTTAAGGTGTTCAGTGCTTCATATGAGAAAGATGAAAAAGCTGCTCTTGTCAACAAACATCAGTTTGTACTTTTTGTGTCTCCAAATTCCATATAGGACTTTCAGTTCTACTTTGTTACCCTCTTCTTCAATGATCAGGACCACCCCAGAGCCACCACAGAGCAGGTACTATTAAGGACGTGGGTCATTCTCAGCACTGCAGTGACACTGACGTGGTGGTGGTGGTGGGTTAGTGTGTGTTGTGCTGGTGTGAGTGGATCAAACTCAGCAGTACTGCTGGAGTGTTTAAACACTGTGTCCACTCACTGTCCACTCTATTACACGCTCCTACCTTGCTGGTCCACCTTGTAGAGGTAAAGTCAGAGACGACAGCTCATGTCTTGCTACACAGTAACACGGCACCACCATGTGAGTGTCACTGCAGTGCTGGGAATGATCCACCACCCAAATAATACTGCTCTGTGGGGGTCCTGTGGGGGTCCTGATCATTAAAAAACAGGGTAACAAAGTATACAAGGAAACTACAGTCTGTAAGTGTAGAACTATTATATGGTCAGTAAGTGTAAAAACAAGGATGTGGTGTTTGGTGTTATGGTATATATATATATATATATATATATATATATATATATATATATATATATATATATATATATATATATATATATATATATGGCCCATATCACTGCCTCTCTGTTATCTCTCTTTCAATCTCTCTCTTGCCTTCTCTCCAACTTAATCTCTCACCTGTCTAAATATCTCTCTCTCTCTCTCTCTCTCTCTCTTACAATAGGTATGCCCATATTAAGCATAATATTGACAGTTAACAATAATAACAATAACAACATAAACAAAGACAACCACTGTTAGTGAGGGAACTCTCTCTCTCTCTCTCTGTCTCTCTCTCTCTCTGTCTCTCTCTCTCTGTCTCTCTCTCTGTCTCTCTCTCTCTGTCTCTCTCTCTCTCTCTCTCTCTCTCTGTCTCTCTCTCTCTCTGTCTCTCTCTCTCTCTCTCTCTTACAATAGGTATGCCCATATTAAGCATAATATTGACAGTTAACAATAATAACAATAACAACATAAACAAAGACAACCACTGTTAGTGAGGGAACTCTCTCTCTCTCTCTCTGTCTCTCTCTCTCTCTCTGTCTCTCTCTCTCTGTCTCTCTCTCTCTCTCTCTCTCTGTCTCTCTCTCTCTCTCTCTCTCTGTCTCTCTCTCTCTCTGTCTCTCTCTGTCTCTCTCTCTCTCTCTCTGTCTCTCTCTCTCTCTCTCTGTCTCTCTCTCTCTCTCTCTCTCTCTGTCTCTCTCTGTCTCTCTCTGTCTCTCCATGTCTCTCTCTCTGTCTCTCTCTCTGTCTGTCTCTCTCTCTCTGTCTCTCTCTCTCTCTGTCTCTCTGTCTCTCTCTCTCTCTCTCTGTCTCTCTCTCTCTCTCTCTGTCTCTCTCTGTCTGTCTCTCTCTCTCTCTCTCTCTCTCTCTCTCTCTCTCTCTCTCTCTCTCTCTATTTCTCAGTATTTCAACACAGAAGAGGAGGAGGAACAGCAGTATCATTGCTGGGAACAACAGCAGCCAAACATTTCCAGCACGTCCCTCACGCACCCTCATGGAGCAGTGATAGACTTTATACAGGAGAACAGACATCTGTGTTCATGTGGGAGGAAAAACGAATGCATCGTCATTTATCTTCATGTGTTATTCCACTTATTCAGCATCGCTCTCTTCTATCAGCTCGGCCTATTTAAAGCCCTCAGTGTACTTTTCATATCCTGATGTGAACACTGCATGTTGTCTGGCTTCACTATGTTTTTTACCTCCTTCGCTCTCAGCTTAAAAGAAATGTGAAGAAGATGACTGAAGAGAATGGGAGGAGATTAGGACTGTCCAAGAGTGGAGTAGAAAGACAAAGGAAAAGAAGGAAGGAGTGTGAGAGAAGAGACAGGGGGAAAGAAACAGAGAGAAGAAAAGGATATAGAGGGAAAAAGACAAGATAGGGGTAAGCAAAAGAAGGGAGACGAAAGAAAAGAGGAGTGTGGGGAAGAGTAAAGAACAGATATTTCAACAGAGATGCTGAAAGAAAGAGCAAGGGTCTAAAAAGTGAAGAGAGTGACATGAATAGGAGCTGAAGTAAGAGAAACAAGGAAAGAGTAAAGGTAAGAGAAAGAGTAAGAGCAGAGAAAGGAGAGAGAAGAAACAGAGAGAGATAGGATGACAAGATAAAGAGAGAAAGAGATAAGACAGCACATGGACATGTAGGGAGGGAAAGATTCAGAAAAGAAGAGAGGGAGAGGACGATAGAAAGAAAGATACAGAAAGAGAGTGAGGGAGAAGGAAAGAAAGAAAGGGAGTGAAGAAGCTAGAAACAAAAAAGAGGAGAGGAAGATAGAAACAGAAAGGGAGAGAAGGAGATAGAGAGAAAGAAAGGGAGTGAGGAAGATAGAGAGAATCAGAAAGCGAGAGAGGGAGATAGAGAGAAAAAAGAGAGTGAGGAAGATAGAGAGAAACAGAAAGCGAGAGAGGGTGATAGAGAGAAAAAAAGAGAGTGAGGAAGATAGAGAGAAACAGAAAGCGAGAGAGGGAGATAGAGAGAAAAAAGAGAGTGAGGAAGATAGAGAGAAACAGAAAGCGAGAGAGGGAGATAGAGAGAAAAGAAAGGGAGTGAGGAAGATATAGTGAATCAGAAATTGAGAGAAGGAGATAGAGAGAAAAAAGAGTGAGGAAGATACAGAGAGTGAGGGAGAAAGAAAGAGGGAGATAGAGAGAAAGAAAGGGAGTGAAGAAGCTAGAAACAAAAAGGAGGAGAGGAAGATAGAAACAGAAAGGGAGAGAAGGAGATAGAGAGAAAAAAGAGAGTGAGGAAGATAGAGAGAATCAGAAAGCGAGAGAGGGAGAAAGAAAGAGGGAGATAGAGAGAAAGAAAGGGAGTGAAGAAGCTAGAAACAAAAAGGAGGAGAGGAAGATAGAAACAGAAAGGGAGAGAAGGAGATAGAGAGAAAGAAAGGGAGTGAGGAAGATAGAGAGAAACAGAAAGCGAGAGAGGGTGATGGAGAGAAAAAAAGAGAGTGAGGAAGATAGAGAGAATCAGAAAGCGAGAGAGGGAGATAGAGAGAAAAAAGAGAGTGAGGAAGATAGAGAGAAACAGAAAGGGAGAGAGGGTGATAGAGAGAAAGAAAGGGAGTGAGGAAGATAGAGAGAAACAGAAAGCGAGAGAGGGAGATAGAGAGAAAAGAAAGGGAGTGAGGAAGATATAGTGAATCAGAAATTGAGAGAAGGAGATAGAGAGAAAAAAGAGTGAGGAAGATACAGAAAGAGAGTGAGGGAGAAAGAATGAAAGAGGGAGATAGAGAGAAAGAAAGGGAGTGAAGAAGCTAGAAACAAAAAGGAGAAGAGGAAGATAGAAACAGAAAGGGAGAGAAGGAGATAGAGAGAAAGAAAGGGAGTGAGGAAGATAGAGAGAAACAGATAACAAGAGAGGGAGATAGAGAAAAAGAAAGGGAGTGAGGAAGATAGAGAGAAACAAATAGCAAGAGAGGGAAATAGAGAGAAAGAAAGGGAGTGAAGAAGATAGAGAGAAACAGAAAGGAGGAGAGGAAGATAGAGAGAAAAGAAAGGGAGTGAGGAAGATATAGTGAATCAGAAATTGAGAGAAGGAGATAGAGAGAAAAAAGAGTGAGGAAGATAGAGAGAAACAGAAAGCGAGAGAGGGAGATAGAGAGAAAAGAAAGGGAGTGAGGAAGATAGAGAGAATCAGAAAGTGAGAGAAGGAGATAGAAAGAAAGGGAGTGAAGAAGATAGAGAAAAACAAAAAGGAGGAGAGGAACATACAGAGAAAGAAAGGGAGTGAGTAAGATAGAGAGAAACAGATAACAAGAGAGGGAGATAGAGAAAAAGAAAGGGAGTGAGGAAGATAGAGAGAAACAGATAACAAGAGAGGGAAATAGAGAGAAAGAAAGGGAGTGAGGAAGATAGAGAGAAACAAATAGCAAGAGAGGGAAATAGAGAGAAAGAAAGGGAGTGAGGAAGATAGACAGAAACAGAAAGCAAGAGAGGGAGATAGAGAGAAAGAAAGTGAGAGAGGGAGATAGAGAGAAAAGAAAGGGAGTGAGGAGGATAGAGAGAAACAAAAAGGAGGAGAGGAAGATAGAGAGAAACAGAAAGCGAGAGAGGGAGACAGAAAGAAAGAAAGTGAGAGAGGAAGATAGAGAGAAAGAAAGGAAGTGAGGAAGATAGAGAGAAACAGAAAGCGAGAGAGTGAGACAGAGAGAGTAAGACAGAGAGAATAAGACAGAGAGAGTGAGACAGAGAGAGTGAGACAGAGAGAGTGAGAGAGAGTGAGACAGAGCGAGACAGAGAGAGTGAGAGAGAGTGAGACAGAGAGAGTGAGACAGAGAGAAGGAAACAGAGAGAGCCTCCTGTTTTACTCCTGATGCCCGTGTTAAACACTGTGCGCTGTTTTGCGCCTCCTCTCGTTTAAAGCCTTCAGAAAGGGAAGGACCGCCGCGGAGCTCACAGCGAGGGTCTGGACGCGCTTCACACTCAGCCAGCGCTGCGTGAATAGCAGCTTTGGGGCACAATGGAGGGAAGAAAAGAGGAAGAGAGAGGCCTGCAGCTTCCCTCCGTCTCTGTCCATTCATCCCGCTGACAGACAGCCCCGTTTAAAAGCCCATCTGTTCAGCGCCACTGCATTCCACTGGGATTCATTAGCTTGTTAGCACCTCATCATAAACGCTCACACTTACCGGAGCCACACTCACACACGGAGGCCTGTCACTCTTCACTGAGTCGACTCTGTAGGACATGAGAAATCAGCTCAACTTACTCAACTTACATCACAGCTTTGCTTTAGTAATCCTAGAGAGTCGTTTCTCTTCGGGGGGATTCCCAAAACCACCTAGATGTTCTTTTTAAAAATTCTGAATACTTCAGTCTTTGGGATGTAAACAGATTAGTTTAGAGTGCTTTGGTGTGAAGTGGTTAATTGTAGAGAAACTCACAGACTCTGATTTCTGTGGTGATGATAGAAATCAGGGATCACTATGACTATAACACAGTCTTATTAACAACTGCCCAGGACCACCAGTGAACCCACATGTAATATTGATGATGGTAAAATGATCATAAATCTTTTGGGGCTAAAATAAATGAAATAAAATACATTTTGAGCCAAAACCTTAAATGAATATATTTTTAGAACATCAACATCAGGCCATGCATCGAGACACTATTCAAAGAATACAGGGGAGGCCAAAAACATCCTTTACTTTCAATGAAAGTTAATGTAAAGAAGTTTTTGGACAGCAACTATATTTATAACCAAGCTTTCAGAGTCATACATCAATCATAGTTCTCATACATCAAGTTCTCTGGGCCTGAGCTTTTCTCAGATAGGCGGAAAGACAGTGGGATGGTCAGAAGAGTCCACGTTTCAGCTTCAGAGTTCAGACTTGGGTTCAGATCTTTGTGCTGAAGAAGAACATCCAGACTTCTACTAGCAAAAGGTGCAAACACCAACAGTTTTCATCACATGGGTGGCATCAGTGCCTACAGCATGGGTGACCTGCATATGTGTGCAGCTTCTCTCCTTTTAGTTCATTCTGTTCAGAATCAGATCTGCCAGAGTCACCAGCTACATTCTAAACACTCCTAATCCTCTGTACTAACCTAAACCAGAACTAACTCTGTCTCTGTACTAACCTAAACCAGAACTAACTCTGTCTCTGTACTAACCCAAACCAGAACTAACTCAGTCTCTGTACTAACACAAACCAGAACTAACTCTGTCTCTGTACTAACCTAAACCAGAACTAACTCTGTCTCTGTACTAACCCAAACCAGAACTAACTCTGTCTCTGTACTAACCTAAACCAGAACTAACTCGGTCTCTGTACTAACACAAACCAGAACTAACTCAGTCTCTGTACTAACCCACACCAGAACTAACTCTGTCTCTGTACTAACCCACACCAGAACTAACTCTGTCTCTGTACTAACACAAACCAGAACTAACTCTGTCTCTGTACTAACCTAAACCAGAACTAACTCTGTCTCTGTACTAACCCAAACCAGAACTAACTCTGTCTCTGTACTAACTCAAACCAGAACTAACTCTGTCTCTGTACTAACACAAACCAGAACTAACTCTGTCTCTGTACTAACCTAAACCAGAACTAATTCTGTCTCTGTACTAACCCAAACCAGAACTAACTCTATCTCTGTACTAACCCAAACCAGAACTAATTCTGTCTCTGTACTAACCCAAACCAGAACTAATTCTGTCTCTGTACTAACACAAACCAGAACTAACTCTGTCTCTGTACTAACCCAAACCAGAACTAATTTTGTCTCTGTACTAACCCAAACCAGAACTAATTCTGTCTCTGTACTAACACAAACCAGAACTAACTCTGTCTCTGTACTAACCTAAACCAGAACTAACTCTGTCTCTGTACTAACCTAAACCAGACCTAACTCTGTCTCTGTACTAACACAAACCAGAACTAACTCTGTTTTCTCTTTCTGAGCTAATAACTGCCCACCTGTCCTGCCGAACACTGTTGGAGGTCCGACCACCAGGGCCTCCTCATCATCTGGCACCAACCAGCTCTCCTCTTTCTGCTACACCTTGACTGCATTACTGTATCCTCCAGATGTATTGTACACTGTTATAAAAAGTGCTATACAAATAAACATGACTTCTGACTTCAAATCAGGCATTCAATTACAAATGTATTTATATTTACATATAAATATACACATTGTTAAGTTGGTCAATGAAAACAGTGGACATCTGTGTACTTTTGTCAGTTAAATAAAGGATCAAAATAATAAACAAATCACAAGTTCTTGTTTTCACTGCATTTTACTTCAGAAATTGGGTTTTTATGTATCACTCAAATAACTAATTTTCAAAAAAATGGTAAATTTTATAGAAAAAATATCAGATCTGTATCATCTTTATCTGAGAAACATGGTACTGTGCTAGTAGGCATCATAAGGTGTCCCTTAAAGATGCTGGGGGCTCATTGGCCAGCCCCCAAGTATATAAACCCAGACCATCCGAAGATAAACCTCAAATAAACTTCTGTGGATGCTCTGAAAGAGGGACAGAATTTTGCTGGTTTCCAATGTCTACAAGTTTTCCATCCATCCATTGTCTTACTCTTTATCACACTAGTTTAGGTCACGGGAGCTGGAGCCAACCCCTGAGTCATCGGGCAAAGACAGCATACACCATGGACAGGTTGCAGTGAGGTGACAGTGCTGACCACTACACCACCGTACTGACCACTACACCACCGTACTAACCACTACACCACCATACTAACCACTACACCACCGTACTAACCACTACACCACCGTACTAACCACTACACCACCATACTAACCACTACACCACCATACTAACCACTACACCACCATACTAACCACTACACCACCATACTAACCACTACACCACCGTACTGACCACTACACCACCATACTAACCACTACACCACCATACTAACCACTACACCACCGTACTAACCACTACACCACCGTACTAACCACTACACCACCATACTAACCACTACACCACCATACTAACCACTACACTACCATACTAACCACTACACCACCATACTCACCACTACACCACTATACTAACCACTACACCACCATACTGACCACTACACCACCATACTAACCACTACACCACCGTACTAACCACTACACCACCATACTAACCACTACACCACCATACTAACCACTACACCACCATACTGACCACTACACCACCATACTAACCACTACACCACCGTACTAACCACTACACCACCGTACTAACCACTACACCACCGTACTAACCACCTGGCTGCCGTACAAGGTTTTTTATGTAAATTAAATGTTTTATTATTTAATTTTTTCTGTATACTTGCTTTCGGCAATAAGTTTGTTGTATATTTTAATATATTTTTTAATGTTAAACTTATGTTCACATTTGAATCAGATTCGGTGTGATACATATTATTTGGCCCCTTTTAATTATTTGGTTTAACATACTGGAAGAACACTAAAGTATGGAATGTACCAAAGCTTTTACCAAGACCACATTTAGATTAATTTACTATTAATATTATTATTATTTATTATTATTTATTATTATTAATTTATATGTAATTTCAGCAATTAAACATAAATAAAATGTGTTTACTGTATAGGATGCGCTTAATTATTTTCCCTTAGAAAATCAACACAGCATCACATGACCTCTGCATAGGACTGTGCATTACTGTGGGACGCCATGGCACTAATTTGCAGCAAGAGGGCAGCAGAGAGCTGTACAACAAACAGAATCTGACAGTGAGTTCATAAAATAACAGGAAACAACCTCAGTGTTGTTGTTATGTCCTTTCTGCCTCTACTTTAAATAAAAATGCTGCTCTCGAGACACTTGCCAGTTATTTGATCAGTAAAACTCGTCTATACGCTCAAGAACAAAGATGTGTCTGTCTGTGTGTGCTCGTGAGGAGAGGGTTTGGAATTTGAGGAATGGATGGTGGTCTCTGATCCCCCCCTCTCCTAAATCTCCACCCTGGTCACTAATCAGGCCAGGCTGGGCTGCTCAGCAGGGGTTGGGGATGCTCCCCTCACATCAGGGAGGTTTGTGGGTTTTTGTTGTGAGGACCTGCTACCGCTGCAGCCCGTGCAGGCCAGGCCTGGGAACAATAGGCCGGAGCTTTGTTTACTGGTTAAGAATGCCTCTGCGTCTGCCTGCCTTTCTCTTTCTGTAGTCAGCTGTAAAGCGTGTGTGAAAAGGGTGAAGCTGGAGTTCCTAAAGAAAGTCACGCCTCACACCCTAGACATTCCAGCGTGTGGATGAACATCAGGGGTCAATCAGTGGCTCACTGCATATCAACTCTCTTTCGGGCCTCTGGCTGTTTAACCTGAAACACCGGGGAGCCAGATACAGAACATTAAGAAGAATAACAATAATATGTCCCATATATACAACTACATATACTACAAAATCCTATATTTAACTAAAAATAGTACAAACAGGTTGATGTTCAGCACTGTGTTCATCAGCTCTTTTTTTAACAGCACCCTGTAAGCGTTTGGGAACTCAGGAGATGATTGCTGTAGCTCTAAAAGTGATATGTTTTCTGTTCTTGCTTGATATATCATTTGAACTGCTCTACAGTTTTGGGGTCTCCTATCTCATATTTTTGTTGTATAAATGTTTTCAGGGGTGACCAGTGGTCTGGTTAGTTCAGTTTAGCACCCAGACTATGGAGCCTCCTTTTACTATGGAGCCATGCTGTTGTAAAACATTTCAATACAAGTTGAAATAAACAAGACCACTTCCCTGGATGGCAGCATATGTTACTAAAAACCTATAGATGTGCAAGTCACCCATGCCTGCCATATGCACTGAAGTCCCCCATCACCGCCCCCAAAAATACTATCATGGCTGCTGGCTTTTGAACTGTGTGCTTACAACAGTTAGGACGATGGATGCAGCATCCATCACTTCCAAAAACAATTAAAATATTTGATTTGTCCAATGGCTACTCGCCAGCCCCCTGGTATGCAAACCCAGCACATCCTGAGAGCCCTTACATCCATTAGTATACTTCTTCTGAACTAAAATTTAGTGAGGATGCTTTTCAGTTGAACTGTTTATGTACTTCTCAGTGATATACTGAACACAGTTATACTTAAGTATACTTGGGTTACACTGACAAGTGTATAGAAAAGTTTACTTAATAGATATATATAATTGAGATATATTTAAGAAAAGTATAAATAGTATTCTTGCCCCGCACAAAAACACATCCAGTACAATATTTATTTGGAAAGTTTGATTTATAAAGATATGTTTCTTAATCTGTCTTGTTTATTTTAATGTGTGTTCACTGCTGAGTAAGTATAAGGTGTTAAAGACATATCTTAGGTAAAAAAAACCTAAACCTAGTCATATATTTTAAAGCACAAAAATAATATATAAGCAGTAAATCATAAGTATTATGTTAGATTCACTAAGAGAAAACTTACACGTGTACTTTCATTTTAAAACATCTAAACTAGAAGTTTACTGAGAAAATCTTTAAAAGCTTGCACCGTGGGTAGAGCTGCTGCTTCACGGCAGGAAGGGTCTGGGTTCGATTCCCAGCCACATGACCACATTGCTGTCTGGGTAGAGACTGTATGGTCTCCCAGTGTCTGTGTGGGTTTTTACCATGCTCAAAAGACCTGCAGTCAGGTGAGTTGAGAGTATGTGTGTGTGATAATCTTTTTTTAAGGGAAATTAACAAACTGGTAAACTAACAGTATAAACCCATAAGTTAACTATTAGTGAAGCTGCAGTACAAAAGATATAAACTAGTTTTTGTACTTGAAGTATACTGCTCTTACACCTAAATTATACTTAAAATTATACTTAAAAGTATACTTTTATAAATTAAAAAGTTGGCCAATTCAGTCCCAAGAAGTATTAAAATAGTACATATCCAAGTGTACTACTAGTACAATGATATTAGTATACTAACTAATATCTTGGGAAATATATTTTACTTAAGTTTACTTACTAAAATAAACTTTAAGTATAGTTATTTTTGGTAAGTGATATAAAAATAGACTTAATTGTTACTGTTACATGTGAATACTTTGAACAAGGGACTGAATTAAGCTGGTTTATCATGTAAATAAGATTTATTATGTCTCGGTTTACTTGCTTTGGGCAATAAGTTGGTTGTGTAACATACTTTCCTGCTGATTTGTCTGACCACAGGACATGCTTCCACTTCAGTTAAGTATATTTTAAATGAGCTCTGGTCCAGAGAAGGCAGAAGCAATCCTTCCATCTGTTTATATCTTATTCTTATTTGGATGGTAGGGCTTTAACTTGTGTTTGTGGATTTAGAGAGTGCTTTTAGAAGTGTGAGTCCATCCAGTGACTTTGAAAACCAGTACTGGTTTTTAGTCTATTTAACTCCTTATATACAGAGATTTCCCCAGATTCTCTGAATCTTGTGATAAAGTGTTGTGTAGATGATAATGTACAAGTTTTTGCTGTTTTATGTTGAGAATGTTATTCTTGAATTGATGGATTATGGGCTGGCACAGTCTTTCACAGTGTGGTGACCCCTCCCATCTAATAGCCTTACTGTGATGCTATTGTTATACCCATTCATGTTACTGACCAATGACTAATTAATCTCATTACTTCTGAGATGTTCCACCAGGTGTTTTTTAAGCATTGTACAACTGTACCAGTCTTTTGTTGCCCTGTCCCAACATTGTTTTAATGATGTTGCTAGCATGTGTTTTGTCGCTGCTACACACAATTCACAATTTCATCATCATTTAATGACATTATCTGAAAACACAAGCTGCTTCTTGTATTGTAGTAAAATATCCCGACAGGCCAATAGAAATGGTCCAACACTGCTTTCAATAAAGTCACTCTACAGTCACTAAGACTGAAAGTTGAGAATATTTTTCCTAATTTTAACCCTCAAACTTCTTCTTAAAAGCTTTCTAGAAAAACAGGGCAGATTGCTAGAGCTGTTTTTCCTGCAGTCAGAATATTTTTTTATCCTGTAAATGTACAAAAACAAGTGTATATCTATACAAACACATTAAAGTACACACCCTATTATTGACACAGCTGCATTTTCCAAAAGGCACACAAAAAACAGATGGGTGGGGGCTAGATGGGATAATGGGATGAGGGGGATCAAGATATGTTCACCTCACATTAACGTCATCATCAGTTCAGCAGGAAATCACTACGACAGCTGCGTTCAACATCCACTACGTCTGGCTCAGCAAACAGAAACAGAATTTGGACGCTGCTGTGAGACTAACTACAAGTAACTTTATTTCAGCTTGCCAGGTTTTTAGTCCAAGCAGTATAAACGAATACAGAGAGGTAGTGGTGGGATTCTGTGTGTATACCCCACCAAAAAGACTTCAAGAATATTTAGAACCAATAAAATGGCCAAATTAAAGGAACACTCCGCTACCCAAAACAGAACCTTGCATCTCATCAATGGCAACTTTATGGAAGAAGATTAAAACCAGACCTAACTTTAAAATGCATGTTTGACCATGTCTGGTGTGTTCACACAGTACACAGGGCAGCTGGTGTTTTGTTTTATTTAGTTTTTTGGGTTTTTTTTCCCACCAAGATTCAACATTTCGATATGACAGCAGTGCTATAATTTAGGCCGCCATACATCACAGTGAATTCCATTCCAAGAAATTTTGGCGTTCCCGAAGCGAGTTAGCGGTAAATCAGCGGCCATATGCTTTGTTGACTTTGGGATAAATGAATGCCTCCCTTAGTAAAAAGATAAGAAGTCCATGCTAATGTAAAAACAGAGCGGCTGAGGAACGCTGGCTGAATTCCTGCTTGCTGACTACGAGTTGCAGGGATTTCTTTCTTTCTTTTTTTTTTTTTTTTTTTTTTTACATTGGAATGTTTCTTTAGGCCACACATGCAAACAAGGCTCAATCCAACTTCCAGTGCAAATAATCACAGTGTGTTTCCAAAAACAAACAAAACAAACACAAAGAAAAAGTCGATTGTCAACACAGCAACATATAAAGCTTGCATACAGAAGGACGGCGATTCAGATAAACAGGCACACCAGCGGACATGGACATGTATAGCAGGCCACAGTTGAAGCAGAATTTCAAGCCAAGGAGGCATAAACGTATAGCACCACTGCTAAGCCTCTCAACAACTGATCCATATTAAAATCATACAATTATTTATTATATTCACTCATTGGGTTTTAACTGGAGTGAATGGAGCCAAGATTAAGGCCTGTACTCATATTGCTGCTTTCAGAGACTCTAGGTGTGTCTTCAAAACTTAGTGAGCTCCTACATAGGCAGCATTTTACCTCATAGTATGTACTCCCAACATGTAGACTGTCCCAATACTTACATAACTTAAACATACTGTCTACTGAGACACCTTATTTAGACCTGATTTTAAAGAAGAATCGAACTCTTCCTCAGCCGCTAAGACAATCACATGATGCAACGCAGGCTAATCTACGAGCAGTGAAGTGGTTTTAAAATGTGAGTTATTTTGATTCTCTCTGGAGTTTTAATGTGTTTCTGGTCATATAATCACACAAAACAGTATTTTATTATCAACTCTGTAACGAGTCCTTCACCATTTAGCAGTTTTATACTGAGACATTAGCATTTATGCTATCAGATTTTTAAGGGCTATCGTTTTGGATGCCGGCCGGTAGCTTAGCAACCAGCTAAACCAAGTCGCGTGCTGCAGTGGGCGGGAACAAGCCTTGAGGCAGTCTCTCTCTAACTAGAGCGTCTCAGTAATCTGTTTTATGAGGAGCAGATTTGCCAGGTGATCGATTTTCACGCCAAATTGGGCTTGTTTGAAAATCCAGTCGCCGGTTGGGGCTTATTTTAAAAATTACCGTGGGCGCCAAAAAAAAAGAAGAAAAAAAAGTGGGTTTTGCTTTGGATGTTACGTCAACACGGCGGGCACACATGTACAAGTCGACACTAAGAACCAGGAGAACATAACGACATAAGGGAGGACAGTGAAACGGAGAGAGGGAGAGAGAAAAAGGACAGCGTGAAAAGGAGAGCGGGAGAGAAAGAGAGAAAGAAACACAGACACAATGTGAAGAGAAAACAGCAGTCGCTAGCTAATATGGCAGGTAAATGGGGGAAATAGGGGAAGTGGTATTGCAAGGACTGGGAAAAAGAAAAATAGCAATAGCTAATGCTTTATTCAAGCTCCTGGATGACAACAAACTGTGTGTACAGAATTGCAATGATCTTGCAACTGATGGTTGCAATACAATGTGTGGACAGCATAACTCAGTGCTGCAGAAATTTCGGGAATGTAACCCCCATATTGTCTACATCAAGTGTGTATGCCATTCCCTTCAGCTCTGTGCATCAAAGGCTGAGAATGTTTTGCCCCAAAATGTGGAGTACATGGTTTCACAGACCTACAGCTGGTTTTCAAATGCCACCCAGATAAATAAATCCCTCATAAACAAAATACTAAGGTATAGACTCATAGTTGTTTTGCCATTTGCTTCAAATGTGTGACAGATTTTGGGCTAGTTTAAGCTCCTGAAGAGACTGACTTTGGGCTGGATATTTTTGAAGAACCTGGCAACCCTGATGAGGAGAGATGTCAGACAGAACGCTGCTACTTAAACAGCTGCCTACCTAGACAGCCTACTTAGACACTCACTAGGTTTTGAGACACACCCTCAGATTAAGCCTAAGCTTAGACTGAACAGAGGTTTCTAATGGTAAAACAAGAACTTGGAGAACAGCTGACTAAGTTTAATCCATTGCCCGATCTATCTTCTTTGGACTTTGGTGTCAATATAAATCACTCAAATAGTTCCGGCCGAAGCCTCCTCTCATTTATGTTCCCTAAACACTCGCAGATGTGCAGCCTTGCAGGTTCGCTGTGATAATGCTGAGCACTTCAGCGCTCAAAGGTGCTGGAGGCCACAGGGCCGGAGTCCGGAGACTCAGACTGGACAACCCACGTACCTCCTTTTTCAAAACAGCCCTGAATCACGAGAATAACACCACAAGACTGTTCACTGTGGAATTACAAATGAGGACTAAAAAAAATTATATCACACTGTTGTTTACAAGTCAGCATGCTGTTCTTCAAGATAGAAAACGACATGGCAGTAGCGTCCACATTTTCTTTTCCATCAGTTATCCTCACATCATTGCTGTGAGAACCTGAAGTCTCCAAAATGCCAACTTTACAGGAGAAAGAAAAAAAACATATTTTTCAATTAATGTAATTCAATGGAACCAGATTTTGAGGCCATTTATCTTGGTCACCAGTCATTTTCAAATCAAGTGGTCTTGTTCTGACTACACAAACTTCTTTGACTGACTGGACTAAGAACAAGGGTTCTGTACTGGCTTAAGCCAGTTTAATTTAATTAAGCTGGCTTGAGAAATGGTCCATAAGACACGCTAGCCACACTAAACACCTCCAAAACTTTAACATTAAACGCAGAAAGTACAGATTTCCATGTGTACGGACAAACATACAGTTTAAAGCAATAAGCCAGCACTGACAGATTCCCAGGACCTAGAACAGAAAACTCCAAACAAGCTTATAATAGAACCCAACAGGCAGCTGCTTTACATGGGGTCCCTAAACCCTAAACTCTAACAGAATGTCTGAGTACAACCATGGGATATTTTGGGCTAAATATGGTGGGAACATAGACCTCCTAGGGCAGAGCCCAAAGTAGGGGGCGACGGTTTTCGTCAGCAAGCTTGCATTATATAGGACGTAAGCCGGCAGAGCTAAAAATGCCCAAACACTTCAAATAAACAGGTAACGTTTCATTAGGATAGCCCACAGAACATGCTTACATTCCTAAAGCTTAACCCAAGCCTAAAGCTAACAACCACTCCTAACCCTCAGCCTAGCACGGAGAACAAATTGACTTTCAACTCTTAGTTCATTAATGAACTGAAAGTCTATAGAAAATATACACGCTGGCTAACTTGACTTGCTTGCGTAAAGGATTATACCCCCAAGGTGGACTATAGGAACTATAGGAGGCCATTGACTTCTGTTATAAGTGCATTCAGAGCTTATTCTGGTTCTTCTTCTTCTACTTATCATGGAACAGCATGTCACTGACTGTCGTGATCGACCGTACACCACTGATACAGTACACACAGGCGAGGTGTAAAAACACTGGGGTATTCCTTTAATTAAGACTGAGCGTATGACAACACTGAGTGAGACACTGTGAATATTACAGCAAGGCCCACTCATATTTAGCTATTAACACTGTTCTGAGTGTCAGAAACAAACCGACTCCCACTCTGTAACACCGTGTGGTTTGTTGTAACCTCACTTAAGCATGTGGGGTTATATTTCGCAGTTCATGTGCAGGGAGTTGGGAAAAAAAATCATTAACAGGAAAAAAAAAGAAGGCAAAACATAAAAAGGCAAAACAGAAAGGCCGAGCAGCACCGTGTAACATGGGACGGTTTCCGTTTGGAAGGTAAAGAACGTTATGTAACATAAAAAAAGTCGCTTTGTATAAAGAACAAATAGAACAGACTAGCAGATATAACTTCTTTATAAAAAAAATAAAAGAGTAAAATAATCCCTCATGCAAATTTCCCTTGATAGAGTAACTGGTGCCCTTCAATATGCCATTCCTTCATATTTTCAATGATTAATAAATTACAGAATTGCATCATCGCCATCACTTCTGCTTCTGATTGAACTGGAGCTTCAAAAGGACGAACTTGTGTCTTTTTAAAAAATAATCACAATTAAAAATGCAAAAAAAAAAAGTTACATTACAATAAAACACTGGTGTACAGTAAAATCATTTTAAGAGGTCGTATAGCGTGAGAGACGATAACAGATACAAAAACTACTGAAAAAATAAAGGCTTTTTGTTTCTTTTGTTTAAAATCGAAAGGCATTAGGAATCTTTCCACTGCTGCGTGCTGTCGGGTCCAGAGAGCCACAGAAAGCAGATGGATGGAAGTGTTCGTTACTGCATCACGAAGAGTTTAGCACAGCCTAGTTCTCAGAGCGAGTACGTGGAGATGATGGCGTCCTGACTGCTGGAGCGTTTGTATCCAGAGGACGAACTGAAGTAGGTTTCTCCGTCAGTGCTGACGTCGTCTTCGTCGTCGTCGTCGTCCAGGTTGTTAAGGAGGGGGGCGGAGTTGCTTTTTCGCCTTTGGGAAGAAACAGAGGAGTTGCTATGGGCACAATCGTGTATCTTTTGTGCTCTGCTAACTTTGACTCGTGCTCAGTCATGTGTTACAGTATCACTGTTTACTTACTGCACAGTGAGCAGATTCAGGATTAGTGATAAAGTGGTCGTGCATTAACTCATATCACTGCGCAGTAGTGCAGTGTTACACCTCGATCTGATGACAGTGAGTGCATCAAGTTTGAAATGCTAGGACAGATTATATTAACATATTATTTAGTTAAGTATGTGATCATCATTAGTTTGCCAACCTAAAATATTCCACTAATAATAATAATAATAATAATAATAATAATAATAATAATAATAATAGCTTAAAAGTGTGGCATATTGGTGTTATTATCATACTGCTCAACAAAGTTCTTTCAGGCACAATTTATTTTGGGTATTTTTAGATATGAAGCACCTCATGGCTTATAATTCCATCACACACTCACTCAGCCACTCACTCGCTCGCTCGTGTTTAGCAGGGCAAATATTCTCCACAAGGGGCACTAAATTACATTGTATTGTTACATTTGATCAATGACACTGTCTCCTTGTTTTAAATAATTCAGAATTATAATATAATATATGAGATGGAACAATCGATTGCCTATGTACTGGCCGATGTTTCTCTAACTTAGCTACTCCTGAGAGCTAAACAATGACAGAAAATATATATGAGCCATATTTTGTGAGCTAAGGATTGCTGTAGCCATGTGATTTTGCAGTACAGGACTAAAAATCTCACTATATAAATATATATATATATATATATATATATATATATATATATATACACACACACAGGGCTTGGACAATGAAATGGACACAGCTGGTTTTAGACCACAATAATTTATTAGTATGGTGTAGGGCCTCCTTTTGCGGCCAACACAGCGTCAATTGGTCTTGGGAATGACATATACAAGTCCTGCACAGTGGTCAGAGGGATTTTAAGTCATTCTTCTTGCAGGATAGTGTCCAGGTCACTACGTGATGCTGGTGGAGGAAAACGTTTCCTGACTCGCTCCTCCAAAACACCCAATATTTTGAGCTAAACTGTGCTCTTACCTGCTAACTGAACCTTCACACTCTGCTTTTACTGGTGCAATGTGCAGTTAATGAAGATTGGCCACCAGACTGGTCCAATTTAGACACGAAACCTCCCACACTAAAATAACAGGTGTTACATTGTCCAACCCCTGTGTGTGTGTGTATATATATATATATATATATATATATATATATATATATATATATATATATATATATATATATATATACAGTGCTTAAAAATTTATGTCTCATATTTCAGGTACCTGTGTTCCAGAACTTATTTATGTGGATCCACCACCTCTTTGACGTCTTTTTTTTGTAGGACACCAAAAGCTATTCGTCCAGTGGCATCTCTGAGATGTTATGGTTGCAGCTCCTTACTGCATTCATTAAAGCTAGGATTAATTTATTGTATAGAATGCTACTATGTTAGATGGACACTTGAAGCACTGTTGTGCCTATGCGTTCCAGGACCTTTTCCCATCACGGCCATTTGCAGGATCACCCCACCTTTAGTGTTCCATAATATATATATATATATATATAGTGTTCCATTACCTGATGTTTTACCTGATTATATATATATATATATATATATATATATATATATATATATATATATATATATATATATATATATATATATATATATATATATATTAGTGTTCCATTACCTGATGTTTTACCTGATTATATATATATATAGTAAGATTTGTGATCTCATGATAAACTTGGTTGTTATTGTTATGAGGTCAGAGATTTTTTGGTCCTGGATTAGTGATAACCCAGTAAAGACTTTACCTCATCTCACTGCGCAGTGCTTTGAGCTGATTCTGGAGCTGCTCGTTGGCCTCCTGTTGCTCCTCCAGGTCTCTCTGCAGTTTCTTCTTTCCGTGCTCAAGCCGGTCAATCTCCTCCTCTGCTTCATCCATCTGCCTCTTCAGGGCTTTCAGACGCAGGTTCAGCTGTGTGCAGACACACGGTTGCATGAAATGAAAACATCCTCAATACATAAAACACTTTCCTTACCCCATCATTGCACTCTCAGTCCTGTCCATCAATGGAAAAGGAGCAAAACTGACTAGAGCGTACTGACAATACCAGTTAATGGTCCTAATTCAAGTCAGTGTAAACCACCACCACCACACACATACACACACACACGCACTCAGTAAGAAATCAAGTGAGACGTATAAGCAGGTGTGTTATATTCACCTGGTCTTTCTGATCCTGCAGCGAGTGCTGCTCTTCATCCATCTGCATCATCATCTCCTTCACTTTACGCTCCAACCGTCGGTTCACCAACTGCAGGTTGGCACGGTCTCTGTAGAACAAATAGGCATCACTTAGTGTCTGGATGTAATCGGTTTGGAAGGCACATTTGGTTAAAACACCATAATACTTCACTAAAATAACTATATTTATATCAATATATTAGACTTTTCTATCAAGCATTACTAGTGGGCTCTCAGTCCAGTCCAATTAAGCCCACATAGAAATACAAATGACAAATGACTGGTTTTGATATGCATAACATTGTAATTGGACCTCAGGAGAAGAATCAAATCAAATAAAATATAGTAAATATAAAATACAGGTGATTTATAAATGGATGTCTGTTCGTTCCTGTACCCCAGCTGTGAGGTCTCCCCCCCCATGTGTATCTAACCTCTCTTCTCCTTCCAGTCTCTCCTCCAACTCCTGGATTCTGCTCTCCAGCTGGGCCACCAGCCCCTCCTTACTGGACTTCTGCGACCCCTCCAGATGAGCTATCCTACTCTTTAGATCCTTATTCTGAAAATAAACAGGAAGGCAAAACAAATCACAGCATGTCCACTTTTGTCAGCAGGCGTTCGACTGGTTAACGTTAGCTCACAGGCTAGCTGTTAATGTGGGTCTTCCTTCTCTGGTCTGACTGCTTCGCAACTCAGATTTTATGCACTGGGAGGAACTCCAGTGGTGAACTGTGACTGTTAGAGCTAAACGTGGGCCATAAATGACCATAAACATGAAGACAAAAGAAGGACACCTCGTTAATAATAATAATAATGCTAATAAATGAAAACTGATTAAACCACAGTTCATAGTCAGGGTAGATGAAGTGGAAATGGACCCGCTTTAATCAGTCCTCGGTCAGGTCCTAATTATGTTAGTGGTAATCAGATCTTTCAGCTCTACAGTTTAGCTCCTGACATCCCGACCAATGGGAGAGCTTGCTTGGATGCATGTCGCCAAGACGTCAAACAATCTGGACTGAACAATTTTCCATGGGTTGTATCAAGTTTTAAGCTCTTTTGGTTATAACCAAAACCTGAAATATGAGTATCACTACACACTATATCTGAAGGCCTAGAAGGTCCTGATGGCCTAGAAGATGTTGTACCACTATGTAAGTATAAAACATGGAGAACATGTAAAGAAAACATTGAGTAATTTAAAGTATCCTGTAACTGGAAGGTCTTGGATTGTACCTGTCTGTCCAGGGAAATCTTGTCACACTCCAGGTCCTGCTTGCTGGCTCTCTCCTGCAGCAACTCATTCCTCAACTGCTCCACCTGTTAAACCATCAACACACCGCCATCAGTAACACCTTCAGTAACTGACATTCATATAATCATCAGATTCCATCACAGTGCTATCAGACACATAACTAAGGTGGGGGATCAGTAATTACTGATAGCAGCCAAGGCTTTGTCATCTTCTCCAGTGAAAATAGAATCTGTCCTTGACAGAGACACAAAGTTATTAATAATTATCTCCTAATTCATTGATTTTTTAAGATTGCTTATCAACATAACTCTTGACATAACATACCAGGAGTGCAGTATTACAATGCTGAAGATAAGATTAATACAGTGGTTGCTACATTGTTGGCGACAGTAAAGTAATTTAATCAGTTTTAGTGTAGAACAGGAGTTTTCTGTATGCTAAAATGTGTTTAACCCTTTGATGCACGAGCCTTTCTAATGCACAACATGGGTTCAACTTAACCCGTATTCATTTCCTATGTTATTGTATGTACTGCTTTGGTAAATGTATTGAAATTTATAATGTTCCAAATTTTCATTTTGATCTTAAATCATTATTTTAAATCTTATTTATTCACTTCATGAACAAAAATGGTGTTTGATTGATTGATTGATTTGCAGTCAGGAACATAATTACAATCAATCAACCTTTATTTTTACTCGGGAGTACTCGGGAGACCCTCATTTACAATGTAGCCGAGCATTACAATTTTTAAACAAAAAGCGACAGAAAATAAATTCAAATTATTTTTAATGATTACTTAAAATGTAAAAGAAACAATAAGAACATAGACAAAATTAAGTAAGATAAATCATAAAAGAAAAACAAACAAAACTGAATAAGAAACCAAGAATAAGTAAAAAATAAAAATAAATATAAAAAAATAGATATAAATATAGTAGTAAAACTTAAAATAATAATAATAAATAATAAAAGAAGTAGTAATAAAATAAAAAAAAAATAATAATAAAATTAAAATAGAAAATATAAAATTACTGAATATTAAAATAATATAACTGTTAACTAAAATGAAATAAAACATTGTCAGGTCGTGCTGAGGTGGTTAGAAATTAAGAGTTTAAAATGAGTCCAGCGAGCTGAGCTTTAGTGTTTCCTGCAGCTCGCTGGTGCACTGTAGCTAAAAGCAGATTCTCCCAGTTCAGTAAAAGCTCTAGGAACCTAAAGGGTGATCCAATCACTGGAGCGAGTTCCGTAATATGTGCTATTCTCAGTGAGCACTGTTGTGATATATGATGGCATACGGCCGGAAAATGCTTTAAAAATAAAAAGAAACCAACGTGTTTCTCGATGCACAGCAGGAGAAGACCACCCAATGTTTACAAATCTCAACAGTTCCTATTAAATTCCATAGTAAAGGGTTAATTCTGACCCATGCTGTGTGTTAGTTAGAAGGGCAGTGATACAAACATTTTTTTTTATTAACAAAGTAGAAGGAATAAAACTGAAATATGTATTTGTGATGTTCAAAATCAAGTAAACTGAGTAATTCATGGAAGCTCGAATGATACAATTAATTTATTGCAAATAAAATAAATTAATAAAAAAAATTAATAAAATCTCAGTCGGGTCACATTTGACCCAGGCTGTGCATCAAAGGGTTAACGGCTGTATAAAAGATGTATAGATGCATATGGCTTCCTCTCTTGTCTTACTCAGTGGATGGCTTATATTCCTATTCCTATAAACATTTCAGAATTCTTGGGCTGTTTGATCACATGCAGCAGCAGAGTTCAGAAATGTTTAATGCCGGTTCCTGGCTTTCATAGAATCATCAGACCCCATCACACACAGTCAGCACACTCGCACACAGCATGAGAAAAGCACTCGACTCTCAGCACCCCAATCACACAAATATAGTGTATCATAAGAAAAGAAAGGAGGAAAAACAAAGGAAACATCTCAGGTGGCGTCGTATTTCCTCTCAGTGTCTTCATTTCACAGAAGGTGGCGAAGCGAGAGCATAATAGGTGCCGTGTGATCAGCAGCGTGTGCGATTTCGCTGAACTGCTCTCAGATTCTAGCCAGGCTGCATTCTGCATCACACCTTCAGCAGCTCCAGGAAAACTGAGCTGAGTGAACAGGTGATATTCACAATAACCCTGCGTGGCATGCTTTAGACCTGCCTCAGTCGTTTCTCGCAATGATGAGGCTCTCAAGGCGTGAAGGGCATTCACACTTTTCCCAAAGAGCGGCTCAAACTGGACCACAAACATGCAACCGTGCAACTGTTACCACAGTACATACAGTAATTATCAAGCACGTCACTCTATATAAGCCTTAAACTTCTAACTATGAGAAGCCCACCATTACACCCACTGCATTTACATTCTCACTGTTGAAGAAGACACAAAACCACATCAAATACAAATCTCCAAAAAAGAGGGACGGCAAAACTAGCTGATTTCTAAATCCTGAACTGTTACTGACAGTCTCTTTAATATTAGGGGTGTAAAAATATATTAAAATATCGAATATCGGGATGTTATGTTTAGTGATACTGTATCGATTCTCAAAAACACAGTATCGATACACAGATTCCTGGCAGACAGTAAATCATTGTGTGTTGTGTTTAAACCTCTGACCACTAGATGGCAGTGTTGTAATCCATTTTCAGCTCCACTCCAACATTAACAAGCAGCACAAGCGCGCAATGCTATTGTAGGCATTGGCAAACCTGTTCATACAGTGGTGTGTTTTAATAGTATCGCGATGTATTGAATCGTGACCGCTGTATCATGATACGTATTGTATCGTCAGGTTCTTGCTAATACACAGCCCTATTCAATATTAAGGGCCTTAAAAATTGCATACAGCCACGATGGAGCAACAGGAATGACAGCAGCAGACGACAGTTGGAAACGTATCACCCCAGGCTGTAAAGGAGATGTTGGCACTTCTCAGTCCTTCCCAAAGAACCGAACTGTCAGCGGGAATGATGTTCATATTAGCTTGCACAGGCACCAGAATGCAAGTACAGCCAAATATTTAGGGTGGAACGGAAAAGAGACTGAAGAGAGCAGCATGAAGATGTCTGACATGCGGATGTAAAGGAGAATGTATACATACAAAATAAAAGAAGAGATGTTTTGCACACACACACACACACACACACACACACACACACACACACACACACACACACACACGTTTGTCTTACTATAATAGTGAGGTCATCCATAGGTTTCTATTGATCTTTGTTTTACTATAACTAAATAATACTACACCTACACCTAAACCTAACCTTAACCTTAGTATCCAAAAGACTCATTTTATGCTCTATTAGATTTTTTTTTTAACTTGATTTTTGGAGAAAATGACATGTCCTAAAGTGAGGACTAAATAAATAAAAAAATAAAAAAATAAAAAAAATCAGACTGTACTATACTAGTGAGGAAATGGGGTCCTTACAAACATACCTCTACAAGAACACAAACTCTTAATCTTAATGTGTTGGTTATATTTTATATTTTTATTTTTTTTTCTTCCCTTGTTTGCTTGTTTTTTATTTGTTTGTTTATTTTTCTCAACTTCTTCATATTTGTTTGTATATGTATGTATATTTGTGTCCATATCCTCTTTTATGAATAGTGAATAATACAGTGTAATTATGAAATTACATAATTATGAATGAAAAACATTCAGCATAAACTGCATGCATACTAAAAATAAATATAAACTGTGCCCATATTTTATGTTAAGCTCATCAAATTAATATAAACTATGCATTAGCACGTGTTAACTTATTTTCACTATGACTGTGTTTAAACCTTTATAAAGCCTTATTCTACCAGCCGTCACTTAGCAACACTTTCTGGTGTGAAATGACATCAAAACTGATAAAAGCAGCCGTTATAAAAGTGGGTGTAGGTTAGGAACGCCACACCACATATAAATACCAATCAATAACGCAGACATCTAAGAGTTAAAGCTCATTTAAAAAGGGTCATCAGAGCAATAAGGGATAAAAATGATGAATAAATACATATTAGAGATAAAGGAAACTCCGGGACTGGCTGGGAAGACTGGATAGAGAAGAGAAAGAGATTGATGGGAGGGCGGCAGTATGTCGGTATGAGGCTGTAATGGAGGATGATATTTTATGCCAATTAGTGTGTGACAGCGCAGCACGGTGGTGAGCGATGGGGTGTGTGTGCCGGTCCGCGCTGCAGGGCGCCGACTCAGCAGAGCGCATGAGACAATAATCAGAGAGCGAGAGAGAGAGAGAGAGAGAGAGAGATACGGAAAACATTACTGTCATTTAGATGCTTGTCCCTGCACCTGGTGCCATGAGGCGCAGGTGTACCCATCCTGATGCTGTCCCCACCCCCACCCCCCCATTCCTCCTGCCCCGTTAATATACTTCCCTCTGAACCCTCACAGCATTCTAGAGAAATTCACACAGCCTCTCGGAGCACCACTGTGCCATTGCTTTTGGCTCTATTCCCCAATTCCTGTGCCAAAAATAAATAAACAAAGAAATAAACAAAAGCACCCTCTATGCCAGGGCATGCCATCTTCCATTCATTCGTAGCCCAGCTCTGATCCAGAGATGGGCCGCCTAAATACACCTCTGCAGGTGCGAGCGCACCACTGAACCTGATTATGTCATGGGAAAAAAGCTTCTTTAAATAATAATAAGGAAAAATAAACAC
>CM038728.1:28052074-28117074 GCA_021613375.1 Megaleporinus macrocephalus | reverse complement strand
GATGTTAAAATGACACAGGAAATCACATATACAGGCTAGCAGAAATTATTATTATTACTGTTGAGGTGAGAAAATAAGTTATAAGATGAATGTTTCTGCAGGAAAATTCTGCTAAAATACAATCACCTGGGTCAAGTTCAAGTTTCAAGTATTTGTCATTTGATAGATAGATAGATGGATAGATAGATAGATAGATACTTTATTGATCCCAGAGGGAAATTCAAGGTAGCTACTCCACAAGTTAGTTAAAGGGCAGTTACAATAAAAAAAAGGATATAAAATAAATAGAATATAGTATATACAAAATAGAAATAGAAAAAAATCTCACAGTGTGTACATGAGAGTGATGGCAGTAGTGCAGTTAGCCAGTGTAATGAGTGTAGACCACTTTGGTAGTGCAAATATGCAGTTACACAGTCGGTAGTGCAAATGTGCAATAAAAAGAAGTAATATTTATATGTATAGACTGTATGCATGATGTATAATATAATAAGTATAGTATAATAATAACAACATAGTCTCAATTATATATAGTTAACAGTACAGTATATATAACAGAGTTAACAGTATAGTATATATAACATACAGGACATACGTGCATTGAAATGCTTGGCCCAGATAATCACTGTACAGCATGAGTCAACTCTAAATCTGAATTTCTGCAGTGACTCTAGTTGTAGTTGTTGAGCTCACAGATGTACTCTAGTTGTAGTTGTTGAGCTCACAGATGCACTCTAGTTGTAGTTGATGTGCTCACAGATGTACTCTAGTTGTAGTTGTTGAGCTCACAGATGTACTCTAGTTGTAGTTGTTGAGCTCACAGATGTACTCTAGTTGTAGTTGTTGAGCTCACAGATGTACTCTAGTTGTAGTTGTTGAGCTCACAGATGTACTCTAGTTGTAGTTGTTAAGCTCACAGATGTACTCTAGTTGTAGTTGTTAAGCTCACAGATGTACTCTAGTTGTAGTTGTTGAGCTCACATATGTACTCTAGTTGTAGTTGTTGAGCTCACAGATGTACTCTAGTTGTAGTTGTTGAGCTCACAGATGTACTCTAGTTGTAGTTGTTGAGCTCACAGATGTACTCTAGTTGTAGTTGTTGAGCTCACAGATGTACTCTAGTTGTAGTTGTTGAGCTCACAGATGTACTCTAGTTGTAGTTGTTGAGCTCACAGATGTACTCTAGTTGTTGAGCTCACAGATGTACTCTAGTTGTTGAGCTCACAGATGTACTCTAGTTGTAGTTGATGAGCTCACAGATGTACTCTAGTTGTAGTTGTTGAGCTCACAGATGTACTCTAGTTGTTGAGCTCACAGATGTACTCTAGTTGTAGCTGTTGAGCTCACAGATGTACTCTAGTTGTAGTTGTTGAGCTCACAGATGTACTCTAGTTGTAGTTGTTGAGCTCACAGATGTACTCTAGTTGTAGTTGTTGAGCTCACAGATGTACTCTAGTTGTAGTTGTTAAGCTCACAGATGTACTCTAGTTGTAGTTGTTAAGCTCACAGATGTACTCTAGTTGTAGTTGTTGAGCTCACATATGTACTCTAGTTGTAGTTGTTGAGCTCACAGATGTACTCTAGTTGTAGTTGTTGAGCTCACAGATGTACTCTAGTTGTAGTTGTTGAGCTCACAGATGTACTCTAGTTGTAGTTGTTGAGCTCACAGATGTACTCTAGTTGTAGTTGTTGAGCTCACAGATGTACTCTAGTTGTAGTTGTTGAGCTCACAGATGTACTCTAGTTGTTGAGCTCACAGATGTACTCTAGTTGTTGAGCTCACAGATGTACTCTAGTTGTAGTTGATGAGCTCACAGATGTACTCTAGTTGTAGTTGTTGAGCTCACAGATGTACTCTAGTTGTTGAGCTCACAGATGTACTCTAGTTGTAGCTGTTGAGCTCACAGATGTACTCTAGTTGTAGTTGTTAAGCTCACAGATGTACTCTAGTTGTAGTTGTTAAGCTCACAGATGTACTCTAGTTGTAGTTGTTAAGCTCACAGATGTACTCTAGTTGTAGTTGTTGAGCTCACAGATGTACTCTAGTTGTAGTTGTTGAGCTCACAGATGTACTCTAGTTGTAGTTAATGAGCTCACAGATGTACTCTAGTTGTAGTTAATGAGATCACAGATGTACTCTAGTTGTAGTTGTTAAGCTCACAGACGTACTCTAGTTGTAGTTGTTGAGCTCACAGATGTACTCTAGTTGTAGCTGTTGAGCTCACAGATGTACTCTAGTTGTAGTTGTTGAGCTCACAGATGTACTCTAGTTGTAGTTGTTGAGCTCACAGATGTACTCTAGTTGTAGTTGTTGAGCTCACAGATGTACTCTAGTTGTAATTGTTGAGTTCACAGATTTACTCTAGTTGTAATTGTTGGGCTCACAGATGTACTCTAGTTGTAGTTGTTAAGCTCACAGACGTACTCTAGTTGTAGTTGTTGAGCTCACAGACGTACTCTAGTTGTAATTGTTGAGTTCACAGATTTACTCTAGTTGTAGTTGTTGAGCTCACAGATGTACTCTAGTTGTAGTCGTTGAGCTCACAGATGTACTCTAGTTGTAGTTGATGAGCTCACAGATGTACTCTAGTTGTAGTTGTTGAGCTCACAGATGTACTCTAGTTGTTGAGCTCACAGATGTACTCTAGTTGTAATTGTTGGGCTCACAGATGTACTCTAGTTGTAGTTGATGAGCTCACAGATGTACTCTAGTTGTTGAGCTCACAGATGTACTCTAGTTGTAGTTGTTAAGCTCACAGATGTACTCTAGTTGTAGTTGTTGAGCTCACAGATGTACTCTAGTTGTAGCTGTTGGGCTCACAGATGTACTCTAGTTGTAGCTGTTGAGCTCACAGATGTACTCTAGTTGTAGTTGATGAGCTCACAGATGTACTCTAGTTGTAGCTGTTGAGCTCACAGATGTACTCTAGTTGTAGTTGTTGAGCTCACAGATGTACTCTAGTTGTAATTGTTGGGCTCACAGATTTTCACCACCCATTCATTATGTTAAAGCTACAGGACAAAGGAAAATACTTCATATTAAAGGCACTGCCTCTATTATTGTACCCACAGATAACAGGCTGCAGTGTTATACATTCCGGACTGCGTGTTCTAGCTATTGTAACTATTCAGCAACAACACATGTCCCCAACAACTCAGGAGCTGCAGTTACACATTCGGCCACAAGGTGCTGCTTTTGTCAACATTTTTGGCAAATACAAAACATCTGCCCACAACAAAGACCTAAAAAATGTGGCATCAAGGGAAGCGTGTCAGTGTGTGTGTGTGTCATAAACAGGTTTTTCACACCTTTTTCTTCATGTGTACTGTGTTTATAGTAACCTGTGATAGAAAGATAATAAACATGAGACCAAACAATGAGAACAGATAATGTTAAATGCCTATGTGTGCGGTGAAGGGTGTGTTGAGGGAGTTGAGGCGAGTCCCAGACTTGAGTTAGAACAAATGCGAAACCAGAATTCATTGCAATTGCTGATGTTAGGGTTAGTAAATGTGTTATTTTTTATATATATATATATATATATATATATATATATATATATATATATATATATATATATATATATATATATATATATATATATATATACACACACACACACACACACACACACACACAGAAACATATACATACATATACACACACACACGTTTGTCTTGCTATATTAGTAAGGTCATCCATACGTTTCTATTGATCTTTGTTGTCATATAACTTAATAATGACATGTCCTAAAGTGAGGACCAGCAAAATGTCCTCACTTTACCAAAAAAATCAGACTGTACTATACTAGTGAGGACATGTGGTCCTCACAACTATACCTCTACAAGAACACACACACAAACACACACACACCCACACACACACACATCCTGACCAGGCAAAAAAAGCAGACCATGAGTGCTAAAGAGAATTCCAGGTCAGCAGCAGGTTAACACTCAGACTATCCTCTCCCTGTAACACACATCCTCCTCTGTCTACACACAGCTGTGCAGGGCAGGGCCTGAACATCACATTTCTCTTCATATGTTTTTCTGTTTATTCTCTCTCTCAGTGTCTCTCTCTCTCTCTACGTTCCTTCATTCCCTCTAACAAAGCACACAAGATTACACTATGCTTCCATAAGTGTCTAGACATCCTGTCTAATAAGTAGAGTCAGCTACTTTAAGGAGCACCCAGTGCTGACACAGGAGTTACAGCATACACACACAGGCACGCATCATCAGCCATCTCCACAGAGCAGCAGTGGCGGGTACTGCTAAACACACACCTGGGACTGCTGTCAGAGTGAAAAGTCAGAAGCTCTCATTTCGGTTGTCTTTATAGAAAACATGACGGGTCAATGAACACAGTCAGATTATCAGTTATAGCACTCGAAATTTCTCGGACTCTCCAGACCTCGCCCAAGGTGCCCCAGCTGACATTCGCCAATGTCGACTCGACTTGGGTCACATAACTGTAAAGTTAAAAGAAAATATCTGAACTCCAAGACTTGGAGAAATTAATTAAACATATGGCTGCCTTATGCTAATCTCCTTTTTTTCCATTGTCAATGTTCAAAACAATGAACCAGATCAAATTTCTCACATTTCCAGTTTAGACTTTCTAGTCTAACAACTTCTGAAAAGTATCTGAACAGACGAATGCTCAGTCGGGACAGGAAGTCATGTTCGCAAGTGTTTTATCAAATTGTCATCAGTATTTACATGTCAAGTCATGAGGGTCTCCTGACTAGAACCACCTAGTCACACACATCATACACGCACACACACACACACACACACACACACATCATACACACGCACACAATACACAATACACACACCAAAACACATACACTACACACACGCAAACATCACACACACAATACACACACCAAAACACATATACTACACACCACTTAGACACGCATGCACACATACACATGCGCGCGCACACACACACACATCATACACGCGCACACAATACACATACACACACCAAAACACGCGCACACACACACACACCATAAACACACACACATAAACTACACAACCCTTGGACACACGTACATCCATACACACCATATGCGCATACACACACACACACACACATTATACATGCACACACACACGCGCACACAATACATATACACACAGCAAAACATGCACACACACACACACACAGACACCCACTATAAACTACACACCCCTTAGACACGCACGCACCCATACACACACACCCCATACGCACACACACACCCCATACACACACCGTAAATGTGCACACACCATAAAAGCGCTCCCACACACACACACCAAACACGCAAACATACACACCATACACATACACACACCATAAACTCATACACACCATACACATACACACACCATAAACTCACACACACATTCACATACACAGACCATACACACACACACACACACCATACACATGCACGCACACACACGCACCTGTTTAACTGCACAACATCATGTTTTCTATTTATAATAACATTTTTCAATTATATAATTAGGTATATTTGTGTGTATATTGTAAATTAATGTTTATTAGTATATTATCCCAGTACATAATGTATCTTATCTAAAAAGTGTGTGTGTATGTGTCTCTCTCTCTCTCTCTCTCTCTCTCTCTATATATATATCTATATCTATATCTATCTATATATATATATATATATATATCTTTGTCTTATCTTACTGTTACATGTGAGTAGGCAGTATGCATCACTATGTGTGTGACAAATGAACTTGATTTGAGTTTGAAATGTGCTCAGTTTATATATCTTAAATATCAGTATCAGTATCAGAAAAGGAAAGTGAAGCGTCTAGTATTACCTGAAGGTTTCTGTATCACTACAGAAAAAAAAACATGCTTAGAAACATTTTATGCCATCTTTAAATTAAACCGCAGCCCTCTAACATCTAGTGTAAGCCTTCCTGCTGTTCCTGCAGTGAAGAAGAACAAATTCCTATTTAAGATCTTTTTCGAAAGAAGCAAGCAGGTATGACGCGTAAAGCAGGCTCAGCTCTCCCTCCACTTCAGTCCTAAAGGGTGGGGGCTGGGCACCACTGACCTGCATGCTCCACGCTCGTACTCGTTCAAATGACTCGCACAATTCCCATATCAAACAATAACATTCCCCACATGCCACAGCGGTGACAGGCGCAGGAAGCCTCTCTGCATCTCATCAGCAGAGGTCAGGGGTCGCCGGGTTTGTTGAGCGTATAAATTGATGGGGTGAGAGCCGTCCTTTAAAAAAGAGAGAGGCGGAGCAGATAATAAAATCGTCAGACAGCTATACGTCGGGACGGGGAGCGAGGGAGCAGAGGAGGAGAGGAAGGAAGACCCAGAAATGAAAGCATCCCAGTTATGTAAAGTATGGGTTGTGTCACATTTTTATATTCAAAAAGCTGCAGCATGAACTCTTCTGCTCTCGTCTGGAATGCGGTTCGGTGGTTAGGGCTTGTTTTGGAGCCGTCTCGAGCGGATTTTCAAACAAAACTGCTTAAAAACACTGTCAACAGGTCCTTAACGTCCGAATAGAACCCACATATTACGCAGACTGATGTCATTATTAATAAAGGGGACCCTTTTGTTCTTTAAGTAGCTTTTTTGTGCATGTAAATTAAATTATAATATTATTTATATTTACATTTATTTACACTTAAATAATAATAGTATATATTTACATGTATTTACACTTAAAGAATAGTATATATTTACATTTATTTACACTTAAATAATAATAGTATGTCCTAGCTTTTTTGTGCATGTAAATTAAATTATAATATTTATATTTACATTTAAATTATAATATTATTTGTCCTTTACATAGTTTTTTGTGCATTTAAATTTAATTATGATATTATTAATATGTAAATGTATTTACCCTTAAATAATAATATTATTTGTCCTTTACATAGCTTTTTTGTCCATGTAAATTAAATTATATTATTTATATTCATATTTATTTACACTTAAATAATAATAGTATGTCCTTTATGCAGCTTTTTTGTGCATGTAAATTATAATATTTATATTTACATTTATTTACATCTAAATAATAGTATTTGTCCTTTACATAGTTTTTTTGTGAATGTAAATTAAATTATAATATTGTTTCTAATTAGATTTATTTACACTTAAATAATAATATGTCCTACATGTAGCTTTTTTGTGCATGTAAATTTAATTATGATATTATTAATATGTAAATGTATTTTCACTTAAATAAGAATATATTCTTAATATTAATATTTAATATTTGTCCTTTATGTAGCTTTTTGTGCATGTAAACTATCTGCAAAATTCTAAAACCCAAAGTACATGCCAGCGGGTGAAAAATTATCCCATAGAAACCACTTCAGTGCTGACCTGAGACACAAATATAACTCCTGTTTGGCTTTTTTTTTTTTTTTTTTGGCTCCTTGCCATTTATCAGCGATGCTACATTTCATTACGTCTTATATAAAAACTGAATTTCTTCTCTCTCTGAATTGTGTCAATAAATGTAGGCTTTGGGAAACATTCACACCCGCATGTGGTCCCCACAGTGTGAGTGTATAAACATGTTATGGTCCTCACAATGTGGCATCAACCTGACCCACCTCCCCACACACACACACACACCAGAGCTCTTAATACGAGTGGCTACAGCCTCTGAGGCTGCAGTAGACTATGACATAAAGCAGGTAGTGTTTTGAATGTGTAAACAAGGCTGTGGCTGGAATTGGTAGTCAACAAACCAAAAACAAAACTAGGACATTTTGGAAAAGGAAAAAAACCCTGGTACAGAGTGTGTTTACAGATAAACAGAGCAGTGTACGGCGATTGTTTAGCCGATATTGCTGTTCCACCCACCTCCTCCTGCAGGGACTTGGCGGTGAGGCGAGATTTCTCCAGCTCCACTCCTCCGTCTCGCAGCTGCTTCTGGAGCTCGGCCAGCTCCCTCCTGTTCTTCTCCTTGTACGCGTCTATCTGCTCCTGCAGCTCCTGCGTGGAGCTCTGAGACGCCTCCACGATCTCACTCATCTGCACACAAACAGAGGTTAATAGCCTCAAAACGCTGCCTGTGTGCTTTTACAAAGAACTACTATAGTCGGAGCACACAGAGCGCATTCAGCTTCCATAATCACTAACAGTTGTGCCTACTGCGATTCAGCTGGACCTGTCCGCTCTGGAAAACAAGAACATCTCGCAACCTTCACACAGACTGAAACATAAAGCGATAGGTTTATTTTGGGGGAGGAGGTCAGATTTTGTAGCTAACAGTATACAGTCATACAGTGTCAAAGACCACGAAAGCCAGTTTATTAAGGGTTATTTAAACACGGAATGTGGTTTGAAGCAAGTGAATGATAAGTGAGGTTGATATGCACCATCAGTCAAACGTTAGGACACACCACTACCTTGTCAGTGAATATGTGTGAAGACATCACAACTATAAAACAGCCCTTATGAAACTATTCCTGGAGCGGAATAAAACATGTGGTTGTGGTTTAAAGAATGTTTAGAGTGTCTTTTAGAAACGAGCTGATTTGCTCTGATACAGGTTTACATACTGTTAACATTCTAACCAGCGGCTTCATGAGGAGCCACATAAGCTGCTTCTCTAACAGGACTGAAGAAGAGAGTGTACATGCTGAGGTCACTATCACTATTCGGGCTGTTATAGGTGTTGCATTTTTTTTTTTTTAAATATATGTTTTAGAAATATTTGGTATTGAGGCACCAACTTCATTATATAACTTCAACTTGTCTTTCAAAATGTATTAATAATTATAAAAATATATCTTCGGGCCTCCAAACTTTTGACTGGCAATGTAATCTTTCATTATATGTTTGCTATAGAGATGCACCGATCAGCGTTTTTGAGGCCGAGCCCGTTTACCTTTCAGCACGACTGGCCGATAACCGATACAGATTGAGGGCGGGGCTATATGCTATGGCGGAGCTATATGCCATGAAACATGGTTTCTATTTATAATAACATTTTTCAATTATATAATTAGGTATATTTGTGTGTATATTGTAAATTAATGTTTATTAGTATATTATCCCAGTACATGAAACATGGTTGAAACGTGGTTATTTAGCGCTATAAACTCAATCACTCTGGCTGTGATTCCTTTAGCTCTCTGGCTGTTACTGCTGCTGTCCATACCGGTCAGATCTGGTCTTGGATTGTTGCTGCTGTACTCTTCGTACCGGTCAGATCTGGTCTGAACGGTGTTCTGGGTTATTTGTTTTGTTTGCTGATACTCACTGTATTCAGCCACGTCATGTACTCTTAAGTGTCATATCAGATTAGTAGTGTTAAATGTCTTTGTCTTAGTTTCCCCGCGAGGAACAGATGTTACAGAACGTCCTGGATGAGTCTGTGTTGCATACGGTAAACACTACCAGACAGACGATGTTTTCTATCAGCACATGTGGTGAACGCCATAAACTGTTCGCGCGAAGCCGCTGCTTTATTCAGTCTGTCAAATGAAACTGTATGTATTTCCACCTAGTGGTTCAGATAGGAATTGCAGGGAGCTGGCCGAAGGGGGTTTCACAGAGGGCTCCTCTTCCTAAATGAAACATTAGCTGTAAATACAAAGTAGGCTCATTTGTTTAACGCCATCGATCAGCACTCGGAATCGGCTAAACTGAAGAAATATCAGCTGATAGCCGATCACACATTTTGATTAAAAATTGCCCGTTACCGATACATAGCTGATTGATTCATCCATCTATAGTTTGCTATATTGCATCTCAGGTGCAAAATCTTTATTTGGCTTATATCGCGCTTGAACTCTCATATGCGTAAGACTTCAACCCACTGAATATAAAGCATGATGGCATCCTGTGCTGGGCTGAGCACAAAATACCTGGAATGATGTCAGCACTGGAGTATATGGTCCAGTTTATGTTTTGTTAGTTTGTGAAGCATTTGACTGACCGCATAATTCCTCAGCTGCTGTTGCTATTTTTGTCAATCTTACCTCTAAGACTATTTACTATTACAGTGCTTATACTAACAGACTGAAACTCTCAGCAGCACAAAGACAAGAAGCATGCTGAACCTAATATAATGTGAATGTAGGCCAATTTAGAGCAAACCATGTTTACATTAAATCAAGCCAGAGAAGTGCTGCTGGGTAAGACTACACTGCGTAAGTTTTGGGGATTTGGAGACCCCTCTGGTGGACATGTGTAACTGCATGAAATGGGTAAAGAATATTTTGTGAGGGTTACGCATGGGGCCACTTCCTAGAGTAGATAAAACTGATAATTGCAAATGTTTTTAAAGATAATTCAAAGAGAACTTGGTGAAGGACGTGCCTTCTGAGAATGTGATCTGCTATCGTCTTCATATCTTCATTAATATGATGTTAATTTAGCATTTAAGATGAAACATTGAGCCAGACCATAATATACAAAGAGGTTTTAGATGGAAGCTACACCTTCGAACTCCAACTTTATTAGCGCCCTGAGAATATTCCTGAGGAGACCCCGAAACACAGCCCTGCAGCCGCACAAACAGGGGTTTCCTACTAAACAACAGATCTATAACAATGGTAAACAGTACTTTGAAAATAATGCCAGTGACAGAGTAAGCCTTGATTCATCCTTCGACTGCTAGATGACGTTAGGATTATTAAGAATTCCTGTGTTTAGTCGCCAGGTTGAGCTTTCAGTGTTTGTTTATTTAAAATGTAAATGAATATATACAGCTAAATAATCCAATATATATGTACAGTTAATAATAAAATCAGTTTTTATGTTTTTTCTATGATTTCTATGACTCCCTTCTATGGTTTATTTTCTTCTTCTGCTTATTTATGCTCTATTAAACTTTTCATATAACTAAATTCCAGTAAAGCTGCTTTGTGAAGACATTAGTTGTTAAAAGCGCTATACAAATAAATTTTGATTGACTGATTTTTTTTATTGATATGGTAAATGTCTTTATTTTGTTTCCATCATCCACAAACAAATTGCGTATAGTTTCTATCTCTAAGTAGTTACCCCCCCAGACATCCATGAAGCCTACTTCTTCTAACATATTCCTCTTTATTATTTTATTTCTGAACACTGCAGGAGTAAAGCCTGGAGTTAGCCATCACAGCAAAATCAACATCACATATTAGTGTTTTCTGACTCTCAGAGGCAAAACAATAGTAAAAAAATAAATAAATAAATAAAATAATAATAATAATAATAATAATAATAAAAAACCTCTCCTCGGTTTCCAAATCAGTGGTGATGCTGAAGAGGAAACGTGTGGCACAGAGTGGGGTCAGAGTTCTCCTGCTGCTTGACGATGGAGGCAGGGCTTTAATATGAATCATCATTCTGATCACCTCAGACACACAGACCGAACCAGCTCATCATAAACTCACCTCCCTCTGCAGTTTCTCCACAGTCCGGTCCAGCAACCTCCTCTCCTCCTCAATCTCGTTCTTTGTGCTTTTAAACTTTTCCTTCTGGTTCCTCTCCTCCTTCAGTCGCTCCTCCAGCTCTCTGTGCTCCTGCGTCATCCTGGACAGATGTCTCTGCATAGAAGAACAAAACAAGCAACTCCAGTTCAACATCCGAAGCACTGCGGAGTCTGGATCCTGTATTCCTTCACCAGGCTCTTTGGTGCCGTGTTGTCTGCGAGATGTGGTGCGTTACAGAGGTGTGTCTGACCTGTACGTCTTCCAAGCGTGTGGTCAGCGCTCGGTTTGCCCGACTCATTTCTTCTTCTTCTTCTCTGACCTCGGCGAGCGACTCCTCCAGCTGCCTCTTCTCTTTCTGCAGCCACAAATACACGCCACAAACGTTCGGATCACATAATTATAGACATACGTTTAAAAAGCTTCATAAATAAGTGCATCATGAAGTTCTTATTTATAAAAAAAGTATTCTTGCTGGCCAAGTAATTCCTGTTTGCCTGTAGGTGTGAGTGTGTAAGTGAGTGTATGTTGGCCATGCAATGGACAGGTGACCTGTCCATGGTGTACCCCGCCTTTGCCTGATGATGCTGGGATTGGAAATTTGCCTTTCTTTCCAATTTACTTGACACCTGTGTGTCCCCTGATCCAGTCATTGTAATGTGTGGTTATTCAGAGTCCATAGAAATCAGCAGCAGGTTCTAATGACCAGTATGGTTGCAACCAAAAAGATCATTCTTCTTAATTAGAAATTGTCCTCAGCTCCTTGTTTTAAAAGATTGTTCAGACGGAGCAGCCAGAGACAGTTTCACTCAATATGGAACTATTTTTTGGAAAAAATAAAGGGACCATAAATGTAGGTGTGTTTATTATTATTATTTTTTTTATTTATTTATTTTTATTTAGGTATGTGGTATTTGAAGTTCGATAGGGGAGGGATTAGAATGTGCGTTTTTGTGTTTCTGTTTCTGTTTTGTCTGATATTTATAAAAAAATGAAAATTATGATTAAAAAAGCACTCAAAATGCCTCATATTCAAAAAGCGGTGACCAAATATCTCTAATCAAATTGCTATTCACGATTAATTACTCTCAATGAATTACTACAGATAGAAAATTACAGGTTCTTATTAAATATTCATCATCTAAACCAGGGTGAGGGGTCTATCCTGGTGCTTACTGGGCAGATGGCAAGGAACACCCTGGACAGGTCACAAGCCCATCACTGGGAACAGGTTAATTATTAACATTAATCACTTTAATCTCATCATTTCGATATAGAATTATGTCTAGTATATAATGTTTCAGTCTACAATTACTGAATAACAAGTATTACAGGTTTTTATAATGTAAAAACATATTCAAACACTAACATATGTATATGTATTCATGGTAGTGACATCACAACCATGACAAAAATCCAAAACAGTTTCCATACACGCACTGTATAACTAACTGTAATCCATCGCAAAACTCTGATGTTATTGAACTGAGGCTGGCCTGGCTCCCCGGCATGAAGGGATTTATATTTATTGATATACGTTCTGTTTCTGTCTCACCTCCAGACGGCTGGTTCTCTCCCCCAGTCTGCTCTCCTGCAGCTTGGCCTCATCGATAATGCGATTCAGTTTAGCCACCTCGTTCTCCAGCTCCTGCGCTCTTTTCTTCAGCCGCTCCACTTCCTGAGACAGACGGCCCACCTGGCCCTCCGCTGCCCCCCGCGCTGCGTCCACATCCGCCTTCTCCTTACATGCCGCTGCATTATTCTGGACACACACATATACGAAGTAAAGAGGTTAACTGATAAGCTTAAAATACATTTACTTACTTCTCTCTTAGAACTTAAAGTAGTCTCAACACAGGCACTATATCTACCAGGTTCGAACCAGATACTATGTAGTGAGCACTATTTACTATCAGATGCGCAGGAGATACTATCAGAGGGGTACTAGATAATATGTGGTGAACCCCAGACACTATTATCAGGAGATATTAATAGGGGGGCACTAGATAATATGTGGTGAGCCCCAGATACTACCAGATGCACTGCAGATACTATCAGGTGAGCACTAGATACTATGTAATGACACCTAAATACTATCAGATGTGCTGCAGATACTATCAGGTGAGCACTAGATACTATGTAATGACACCTAAATACTATCAGATGTGCTGCAGATACTATCAGGTGAGCACTAGATACTATGTAATGACACCTAAATACTATCAGATGTGCTGCAGATACTATCAGGTGAGCACTAGATACTATGTAAAGAGACCAAGATACTGTCAAATGTGCTGCAGATACCATCAGGTGAGCACTATATACTATGTAATGACACCTAAATACTATCAGATGTGCTGCAGATACTATCAGGTGAGCACTATATACTATGTAATGACACCTAAATACTATCAGATGTGCTGCAGATACTATCAGGTGAGCACTAGATACTATGTAAAGAAACCAAAATACTATCAGATGTGCTGCAGATACCATCAGGTGAGCACTATATACTATGTAACGACACCTAAATACTATCAGATGTGCTGCAGATACTATCAGGTGAGCACTAGATACTATGTAAAGAAACCTAAATACTATCAGATGTGCTGCAGATACCATCAGGTGAGCACTATATACTATGTAATGACACCTAAATACTATCAGATGTGCTGCAGATACTATCAGGTGAGCACTAGATACTATGTAAAGAAACCAAAATACTATCAGATGCGCTGCAGATACTATCAGGTGAGCACTAGATACTATGTAATGACACCTAAATACTATCAGATGTGCTGCAGATACTATCAGGTGAGCACTAGATACTATGTAAAGAGACCAAAATACTATCAGATGCGCTGCAGATACTATCAGGTGAGCACTAGATACTATGTAATGACACCTAAATACTATCAGATGTGCTGCAGATACTATCAGGTGAGCACTAGATACTATGTAAAGAGACCAAGATACTGTCAAATGTGCTGCAGATACCATCAGGTGAGCACTAGATACTATGTAATGACACCTAAATACTATCAGATGTGCTGCAGATACTATCAGGTGAGCACTATATACTATGTAATGACACCTAAATACTATCAGATGTGCTGCAGATACTATCAGGTGAGCACTAGATACTATGTAATGACACCTAAATACTATCAGATGTGCTGCAGATACTATCAGGTGAGCACTAGATACTATGTAAAGAGACCAAGATACTGTCAAATGTGCTGCAGATACCATCAGGTGAGCACTAGATACTATGTAATGACACCTAAATACTATCAGATGTGCTGCAGATACTATCAGGTGAGCACTAGATACTATGTAATGACACCTAAATACTATCAGATGCACTGCAGATACTATCAGGTGAGCACTAGATACTATGTAATGACACCTAAATACTACCAGATGCACTGCAGATACCATCAGGTGAGCACTAGATACTATGTAATGACACCTAAATACTATCAGATGTGCTGCAGATACTATCAGGTGAGCACTATATACTATGTAATGACACCTAAATACTATCAGATGTGCTGCAGATACTATCAGGTGAGCACTAGATACTATGTAAAGAAACCTAAATACTATCAGATGCGCTGCAGATACTATCAGGTGAGCACTAGATACTATGTAATGACACCTAAATACTATCAGATGTGCTGCAGATACTATCAGGTGAGCACTAGATACTATGTAAAGAGACCAAAATACTATCAGATGCGCTGCAGATACTATCAGGTGAGCACTAGATACTATGTAATGACACCTAAATACTATCAGATGTGCTGCAGATACTATCAGGTGAGCACTAGATACTATGTAAAGAGACCAAGATACTGTCAAATGTGCTGCAGATACCATCAGGTGAGCACTAGATACTATGTAATGACACCTAAATACTATCAGATGTGCTGCAGATACTATCAGGTGAGCACTATATACTATGTAATGACACCTAAATACTATCAGATGTGCTGCAGATACTATCAGGTGAGCACTAGATACTATGCAATGACACCTAAATACTATCAGATGTGCTGCAGATACTATCAGGTGAGCACTAGATACTATGTAAAGAGACCAAGATACTGTCAAATGTGCTGCAGATACCATCAGGTGAGCACTATATACTATGTAATGACACCTAAATACTATCAGATGTGCTGCAGATACTATCAGGTGAGCACTAGATACTATGTAAAGAAACCAAAATACTATCAGATGTGCTGCAGATACCATCAGGTGAGCACTATATACTATGTAATGACACCTAAATACTATCAGATGTGCTGCAGATACTATCAGGTGAGCACTAGATACTATGTAAAGAGACCAAAATACTATCAGATGCGCTGCAGATACTATCAGGTGAGCACTAGATACTATGTAATGACACCTAAATACTATCAGATGTGCTGCAGATACTATCAGGTGAGCACTAGATACTATGTAAAGAGACCAAGATACTGTCAAATGTGCTGCAGATACCATCAGGTGAGCACTAGATACTATGTAATGACACCTAAATACTATCAGATGTGCTGCAGATACTATCAGGTGAGCACTATATACTACGTAATGACACCTAAATACTATCAGATGTGCTGCAGATACTATCAGGTGAGCACTAGATACTATGTAATGACACCTAAATACTATCAGATGTGCTGCAGATACTATCAGGTGAGCACTAGATACTATGTAAAGAGACCAAGATACTGTCAAATGTGCTGCAGATACCATCAGGTGAGCACTAGATACTATGTAATGACACCTAAATACTATCAGATGTGCTGCAGATACTATCAGGTGAGCACTAGATACTATGTAATGACACCTAAATACTACCAGATGCACTGCAGATACTATCAGGTGAGCACTAGATACTATGTAATGACACCTAAATACTATCAGATGTGCTGCAGATACTATCAGGTGAGCACTAGATACTATGTAATGACACCTAAATACTATCAAATGTGCTGCAGATACTATCAGGTGAGCACTATATACTATGTAATGACACCTAAATACTATCAGATGTGCTGCAGATACTATCAGGTGAGCACTAGATACTATGTAATGACACCTAAATACTACCAGATGCACTGCAGATACTATCAGGTGAGCACTAGATACTATGTAATGACACCTAAATACTATCAAATGTGCTGCAGATACTATCAGGTGAGCACTAGATACTATGTAATGACACCTAAATACTATCAGATGTGCTGCAGATACTATCAGGTGAGCACTAGATACTATGTAATGACACCTAAATACTACCAGATGCACTGCAGATACTATCAGGTGAGCACTAGATACTATGTAATGACACCTAAATACTATCAAATGTGCTGCAGATACTATCAGGTGAGCACTAGATACTATGTAATGACACCTAAATACTATCAGATGTGCTGCAGATACTATCAGGTGAGCACTAGATACTATGTAATGACACCTAAATACTATCAGATGTGCTGCAGATACTATCAGGTGAGCACTAGATAGTATGTAAAGAGACCAAAATACTATCAGATGCGCTGCAGATACTATCAGGTGAGTACTACATACTATGTAATGAGCCCTAGGTACTATCAGGGGCGCAGCAGATACAAACAAACAAACAAACAAATATAATATCTGATGTGCACCTGATAGTATCTTGTGAGCACCTGCTAGTATTTGGCATCCACCTGTCACTGGTCCACTTGATATCTGTTGCCCATCACACAGCATCTGGTGCTCACCTGATGGTATTGCACCACGCCCCTTCAGTATGGTACATAATTAAATATATATATATATATATATATATATATATATATATATATATATATATATATATATATATATATATATTTTTTACCAGTATTGTTAATTATGTACCAAATGGTCACTATAGCACGATAACTTCAGGAGGGCAAGCATTACTGAAGGAGTGTTCCAGTTAAGTGTTTGAGGTTGAAGGCCTGAGTGAATGGAGAACAAAAAAGAAGAAAACTCACAGGCCTCCTGAGGACCGGCTTTAAAGAACACCGGCCAGCACAAAAGCTCCGTCACCACTAACAGAGCCAGGAGATTTAACTGACTGCTCCAATCTAGATAATCGGTCCAGTCCATTTAGAGTCAGCTGGGCATGACCACTACAGTTCCTCAATGGCCCTGCACCTGCCACATTTATAAGTGTTCTTGGTCCCTTTAAGCTTGAGAACTATTGCTCCATTGCTTGTTAAGCATTTGTCTGTAAACATGATCAAACTCTCTAATTAGGCTGAGCTCCGCTGGTGGCTGTGTGGATTTGTGAGGTAGGATTTGGCCGCAGCGCTCTTGGGTTCACTCTGACCGCTCCATGCCAGCTCTCATATGAATGGAGGAACCGGCCCTGGCGCGTTGCACTGCTTTGCTATGTGCACGACGTGTTCTAGAAGCGTCCTAGTGACTTCGTGTAAATCCCACAGACAATACAATCAGTAAAAACAGACTTTCAGCAAGGCTTGGACCCCTGTATGGGCTCTGCGGTTAACAAACAGACAAATCTTAGATGGAGTGACGGCTGTCAAGCAATAAGCTGCTCACATCCTGTAGATGACATCAGGAAGCTTACACACAGCAAACTTTGTACTGAAACTGGAAGAGCCGGTAGAGCACTAGTTATGCAGGCATGTCATACAACAGGTTTGGCCAACTAGAGTGAGGAAAGAAAATCTTACTGTTATCAGAAGCTTCTCACCTGATAGTCTCAATCATATCTGCTTTATTTATGAACAATCAGAACTATATACACTACCGGTCAAAAGTTTTAGATAACTACCAGGCAAACATTTTAAAACACATTTAAAACGTTTGTCTGGTAGTGTATCTAAAATGTTTAGTTGGTAGTGTACTAAAACGTTTGGCTGGTAGTGTATCTAAAACGTTTGACTGGTAGTGTATCTAAAACGTTTGACTGGTAGTGTATCTAAAACGTTTGGCTGGTAGTGTATCTAAAACGTTTGACTGGTAGTGTATCTAAAACGTTTGACTGGTAGTGTACCTAAAACGTTTAACTGGTAGTGTATCTAAAACGTTTGACTGGTAGTGTACTAAAACGTTTGACTGGTAGTGTATCTAAAACGTTTGGCCGGTAGTGTATCTAAAACGTTTAACTGGTAGTGATCTAAAACGTTTGACTGGTAGTGTATCTAAACTGGTAGTGTATCTAAAATGTTTGACTGGTAGTGTACTAAAACAACATTATTAAATTAAGGTATAATTATAGCTTTAGTTCACATTAGCTTTAGTTAAACATTTTCATTTTTTTTTATTAAGACCTAAAACACTTTTTAGAGCCTTTTGAGAGCTATACTGTTACTTTGTTGTTTTAGTCTTCCACAGAACTATAAAGGTTTATTTTAAGAGTTACAATGTTTTAGCTATTTTAAGCTATACAGTTTAGCCTTTTAATTTAAAAGCTATATTGTTTTAGCCTTTTATGTTAAGTGTTATAGAGTTTTAGGCATTTTAAGTGATGTGCTGTTTTGGCCTTTTAAAAGCAACAGTACCATTTCATCCTTTACAAGTTAAACTTTTTCAACATTATTTTGTATTAATAGATATACAGTATTTGAGCATTGCATTTTCAGAGCTATACTGTTTTGCATTTTAAGTGTAAGAGCTGTATTGTTTCAGTCTTTTATTTTGACATCTATACTGTTAAAGCTTGTTTACATATAAAGGTTCTGATCCATGGGGCTGGATAACTGGGCATGAATTAAGCACAGGCTAATGACAAAAAAAATATTAGAAGGTGTTTTGATCTAGACTTTTTGTCTAGACTTAAGATAGGGAACCTAGTCTTAGTCTTGGCACATTTATTTTAGCCTTAAAGTAAGTTCCGGTAGCACCCAGGAAAAAAAACAAAAACAACACCAACCCTAAACAGGCTGGTCTGCAAGCCTGTTTACAGTTCATACGTCAAAACCAGACTATAAAAACAGAGGAGCTTAAAACTACACTGAGCTGGAATTCCTCTGTAGGAAGTGTGTAACGATTACAAGCCAACAGGCCTAATTTACACTCCATTATACACAGCTGTTAGACTGGAGCTGATCTAAGAACAGAGACAGCAAAGCACACACACACACACACACACACACACTAACTGGAAAAGCAATCTGCACTGACAGTATCTGAAATACCTCCACACTAATGGAATGGAACATTACCAGCCCACTGATTAACCGCCGGTCAGATGAGGACATACTGGGCCCAGCTGAAGCTTTAGACTAGTTTTATAGTCCTGTTTATGTAGAAAATAAACAATACTTGTGCATTAAAATGTGTAAAAATTTGTCATGTGACTGAGGGTTACTGTTACACATATGTACAATATTGTTTCAAAGAACAGATAAACCCCTTTTTAAATTGGACCATATTATTATTATTTTTATTATTATTATTACTATTATTATAGTTACTTATATATTATACATAAAAGGACGTATGACTCAGTTACCTATAGTTATAGTGAATGACTGGCCACTTCATTATGTACACCTCCCTTGTTTCTACACTCACTGTCTATTTTATCAGCTCCACTTAACATATAGGAGACCTCTGTAGTTCTACAAATAATACCTGCTCTGTGGTGGTCCTGTGGCGGTCCTGATTATTAAATAACAGTGTAACAACGTATACAGAGAAACAGATGAACTACAGTCTGTAAGTGCTCCTATATGGAGCTCCTGATTTTATAGATACAAGGAGGTGGTTTTAAAGTTATGGCTTATCGTTGTATGTACTGACTCCAGGTCTTGTGTATATAGTTAAGACTCTGCCTTTTCACGACTAGTACATGTACTACTAGAGGTTTATGACCGCTATGTTTACGATCAAAGGTCCTGAAGCCCCTACAGAAGTCTCACTCGCTCTCTGGCTGCCTCTAATAGGGAGTGAGCTGTAAAAATAAAAGACAGTCACGTAGAGACAGATTATTAACCAAACTCCCCAATTCACTACAACACCGCCTCCCTGACCTTCAGGTTAAAAGGTCGTGACAGGTAAGGAGTCTGTTAATGTGTATCTACGTACCAGCCACATGTTCAGAACAGTTTATGTAAGTAAGTAGCCACCAACTCGAGAGTCACTGACAATTGCTGGCTTTTATCCTCCATTTGTTGTTAGCCAGGTCAGTATGCTTGATCAAACTATTCCTTTTATGACTACTGCCCTTTCCAGAGGAGGCTCTGAGTGACGCGATGGTTAAGGCTTAATGCTAGTCCAGTGAGTGAGCAAGCATTAAAGAATCTGGATGACTGAGATCTGCACTGACGCTGGTTTCACACCATAGAGTGGAAAGTGGAACAGGTCAGTACCCAGTGAATTACTATGGTCACTGGTGTTTTGACCACCTGCGTCAGAAGTCAAGCGTCACTTCATGTTGGTTACAACAGACTACAGGATCAAAACACACACTCGCTTCCTGGAAAGCCTCCAGTGCTTATCAAAAACACAGAAACAAGATATTAGGGGGTTTTATCTTGCCAATGTTCTGATCAAGCGCTCTCCAGAAAGTGTTAAACAACGTAGTCGTATGACCTTTCGGCCACGGTCACTGAGTGGCCCGCAAGGAATTCTGTAATTCTGAAAGGAGGTTTTGTTGGTCTTAGGGAAGGCCAGTCTTTCCTTTCCTCTGCTTACAGGGTTCGGACTTCAATACAAGACCGTGTCCGGTACGGACCCTCAAGAGCAACTGAGTGCACCAGCGCTGTGACGCTTCACTAAATTCATTACTTCTGCTGTATTTTAATATGTCAGCGCAGGTCCCGGTGTTCCCCCCGACCCTGCACACTGTGGTACTCCCGGCACCTGATCTATATAAGCAGGTAATTAGCAAGTCTTCCTGGATTAAAGTGGGTGAACAGGAAAACACTGGTATGTGCAGGACAGGAGAAACTCCAGGACTTGCAGTTGATCTATATCTATCTATATATATATATATATATATATATATATATATATATATATATATATATATATATATATATATATATATATATAAATTATGCAGAAGATAATACGTGAGCATCAACACACCATTTACTTATGATTCCAGCTTATTATTACAACATAAAGATGAAAACATATTTTCATGGGGGAGAAAGAAAGAGAGAAAGAATTATATGTGAGGAATTAAAGACAATGAAGAATACAGACAAAGAAAGAAAAGAAAGAAAGAAAGAAAGAAAGAAAGAAAGAACATAAAAAGAATTAAAGAAAAAGATTATCAAAAAGAAAGAAAGAAAGAATAAAAAAGAATGACAAAGAAAAGAAAAGAAAGAATACAAGAAGAAATATAAGAGGAATATAAGAGGAATTGAGGAAAAGAGGAACTAAGAAAGAACGAAAGAAAGAAAAGAAGAAGAACTAAAGAAATGGAAAGAAAGAAAGAAAGAAAGAGAGATAAAGAAATTAATAAAAGAGAATGACAAAGAAACGAAAGCATAAGAATAATTAAAAATAGTGTCAAAAAGAAAGAAAGAAAAAAATAATATAAGAAGAATTAAAGAAAGACTATCAAAAAGAAAGAAAGAATAAAAAAGAATGACAAAGAAAAGAAACGAAAGCATAAGAAGAAAAAAACAGCGTCAAAAAGAAAGAAAGAATATGAGAGGACTTAAAGAAAATTAGGAAAACTAAGAAAGTAACTAAGAAAGAATAGCAAAAGAACTTAAGAAATGGAGAAAAAGAGTGACAGAAAGAAAGGAAGACAGACAGAAATAAAGGAAAAGAGAAGCAATGGAAGAAAAAAAAAAGTAAAATAAAAAATAAAAGAAAGTTAGAGAGTGATAGGAGATACAGACAGCAAGAGAGTGAGGTTAAAAGTGTGTGAGGGGAATGAATGAAAGAGAAAAAAAGAGTGAAAAAAGGAGAAGGAGAGAGAATGAACAAATTAGAGCAGAAAGAGAGGAATTACAAATTAGAGAGGAATAAATGAAAGGCAGAAAGTCAGTAAGAGCAAGAAAACAACTGAAAGTATGTGAGAGGAATTAATGAGAGAGATGGAGAACAAACGAATGGAAGCATGTGAGAGGAATCAATGAAAGACAGAATAAGAGTGCGAAAGATGGAGAGAAAACAAATGACAATAAGTGAAAGGAATGAATAAAAAGAGAACGAGAGAGTGCAAGAGAACCACAGAACAAGAGAGAAAAACGAATGAAAGCATGAAAGAGAAATGAGGGAAAGAAAGAGGGAAAGAAAGAGAGCACCAGCAGAAGAGTGGACACGGTTAAGTGTCTCTGTGCAGCACTGAGAGCTCCTTAGCTGCTCTGAGGTCTGAAGGGCTCTTCAGCTTCTCTCCTGATGTTTTATCTACAGCCGTGTTAACCAGCACTGCGAGGATTTTACAAACACTCGGAGCAGTTCGGAATCAGGAGGCTCTCTTAATCAGACGCACAATAGTTGTGCTGAAGTTTCTCTCAGGTCAGTACAAAAACCACTCCATCCCCGGGTGAATCAGGCACGGAGCCAAGAGCCTTCAGCAATAATATTCCCCTGAACACAGATCAGCCACAATAAACCGTCCTCGCCGCTTTCACACGCACCGCAATCTGCCTTAATCTACTCTCCAACCATCAAAGCTGATATGTAAAAACATATAATCTGATATGTCTGTGTGTGTGTGTGTGGGGGGGGGGGGGTCTCAAAGTCACTGTGAACTGAGGGCAAATGTGTTTTTAATCACAGGTCTGTAATATGCTGTGGTTCTCTGTGGATTAGACTGCATTAGAGCTCTTGTCACTCTGTCCAACTCTCTGCAGCCCACACTGGAGTTCCACTTGTGTCTACATTATTTAATCACTGAGCTGTAACGGTCACTCAGAGTGGTTAGATGTCAAATGCTGTGTTTATTTAATATGGTGATGATGGGAACCAGTCACAACACAAACACAGCCTTTTTATCTACTATCTATCCAAAACCACCAGTGGAACCTACTTTTGTCGATTTTTTAGTTTTCTACATCATTTAAACACGCCAATGGTTGTTTACATTGTGTGAAAGTTTTATAATGAATGGACCAATAGAAGTGCTCCAAAGTAGCTTGGGAAATATTCTGGTTCCAATGACTTACATTGAAAGTAAAGTATGTTTTTGGTCTCTCCTGAAAAGTTATAATTTTGGGGATACTTGATTTTCATTGGACAGCGATGATATTTAACTGTGTAATTAGGCCAAGGGTGTAGATTTGCTCCTGACATTAGTGGGAACCTATGCCACGCCGCACTACATCCTCCCGCCATGACATACATTGAGGTTATTACACAGGCACTGCATAACCTGGTGCTGTTGTCCACAAAACCAAAGTAGCTATCCCAGAAAAAAATATAATCTTTCTTAATTAAACTACAAGACATAGACTCGTTTCAGTCAACCAGTGGACAGTGAGCTTACATCTAAAGACTTATCAACATTACTTCAGCCGCAGTCATCGCCAATATCTGTTATACATTAGCATTAATTAAAGTTGGGAGTAGAGACGGAATGATCAATCGCCTATGTATCGGTATCGGCCGATTTTTCTCCAATTTAGAGCCGACCCAGAGAGCCTAATTTCTGTATTTACAGCTGGCATTTCATCCAGGAAGAGGACAACCCCCCTCCCTCAATTCCTATCTGAACCACTAGGTGGAAATACATACCCTTTAATTTTTCATTTTAAATTAAAGGTCTAAATGTAATGATTACAGTATTGGGGATATTTGTTTGATGTACTTTGTTTATTTACTTTTTGTTAAAATTTGTTAATTTTGTTAAAAGAACTACATGTAGCCCTGCCGCGGCATATACTCCGCCCTCGATCGGTATTGGCTATCGGCCGATCGTGCTGAAAGGTGATTGGCAATCGGAATCGGCCTCAAAAACGCTGATCGGTCCATCTCTAGTAGGGAGAACTGCTTGTTATTCGTAGCTACAGACAATGTTAGCCTGCTGTATGCTGTGCACCAAAGCCTAGCATGGCCATTAATGTTATTATGATGGACTCACTTCATTAGGGAAATAGACTTTAAGCGACTTACATGTTTCTTTAAAAAAAAAAAATAGTATTTTTTTGGTTGCCATCAACGCTCGCTTTTAACACCTATGAGTCTCGCACAGTGAGTCTCGCATATGACTGGAAAGATTTCCTTCCAGTTTTGGCGCTGCTTACAACCAAATGATTATTTGACATCAAATCACTCCGAAATGATCTCAGATCTCAACAACATGCAGAAATTTTTTAAAATTGGTGGCTTTCAGTCTGAGGCCTTCAGGCTATTCTGAAGTACTGTGATTATCCCACAGACGACTTCGGTACTAAGAACGCTGCACTGCTACTTCAACACTACAATGTAAATATTACATTAATCACACTGAGGGACAATCTGTCCTTCTGACATTGTGTCCAGCGGCCTTATGTGAACACGGACAACCTTGAAGCTAAGCGATAAGAAACAGGAACTTCTTGTCTTTTTGTGCAAAACAGTGATAAACACAGTGTATGAAATGACTCAGGAGTCGAGCTGACCAATACAGAGACAATATCACTATACTTTCACGATTAGAGAAGAAAATCAACAACTAGTAATACTGGTAAGTAGCCTATCTAACTTTGTCCTGTTCACATTTCCCGTTCCACCCTGAATGGTGCAGCATTAATAATAATAATAATAATAACAATAATAATAATAATAATAATAATAATAATAATAATAATAATAATAATAATAGTATAATATTTAAGGTGGAACAGGAAAATTTGAACAAGAAGCTGTCAAATAGGAATCCAATCTCAACCTCGTATTAAAACTACTTATAAAAACTACTAGCATTAAAACTGTGAAGCTCAAGTTCCAATCTATCGTTGTCTTGTTTGCATATTACCGTTCCATATTTTTTTATCATTTTTATTATTATTATTATTATCAATATTTAAGGTGGAACAGGAAAATTCTAACAAGAAGCTGTCGATTAGGAATCTTATATTAAAATCACAGGTAGGACAGTTTGATCGCCTAATGTCTTCAACTGAAAACATTTCCAACTTTAAAATAAAGGATACTGAGGATATTGAATCTGTTCTGAATTAAAATTCAGTAGCTAGCACAGCTTCAATGGCCCAAATTTACACTTGGTGGGAGCTGCCCTGATAAGCTGGGGTAACTAGTTTTGTTAATGGTAGTTAATATTTTTAACCATCATCACGGTTCACATTAGTTGGAACATATAGCACATGCAGTGACACACATTATAATAATAATAATAATAATAATAATAATAATCAAGCTACAAACTACAATGCTAAATAATAAATTATAAAAAGGAGCTTATTTACTAATTAAAAAGGTTGTATTTGTGTTGTGGCCCTGGATTCTTAACACCTCCACTGAAATAGCCAGCAATTCTCACTACAATGAAAATAACTCTGAATGACTTGAACTAAACTGTACAGAAATTTTGAAAAGTTGGTGGAATTCCCTTTTAATATCTGCCAATTGATATATCGGTTGGGCCCCAGTTAATGCCAGCCCTCAGGTATCTAACCTATAGCCCCAGTACCCCTCTCCCTGCACCGAACACTTGATTCAACACAAGGACGGGAAAGAGCGCGACACAGATAAAGATAAAGGCACAGGCTCGAAAAGAAGCTCATCCAAGCGCTGGAAACTTTATCAGGCGTGCACAAAGTGCTCACTCTTTGATGGCAGCAGCAGCACCAAAGCTCAAGCTTCACTCCGAGGCTCCAAATAAGCCTCGGTCTGTTTCTTCATCCTGCCGGTATGCATTACAATAGGCCTCGCGTGGAACAAAAGCCTCATAGACACGGAGGAGAGCAAGCAGGGCAGAAGAACTCGCTCTGGAAATGAAGGAGCGCTGCTTGAGAGCCACTGGCCCCTTTCCAGTTAGCCTAAGTCTCCTGGAATCGGCCCGTCTGCTATAAGAGAACACCCCCGTGAATGAGAAGCGCTTTGTTGGTGCCAAGCTGAGCCGCAGGGTCACGGCTTTGGGCTTCTCCAGCACGCAGGTTTCAGAGGGTTCGGAACAGACCTGCACAGGCCTGAAAGGACAAGGCCTTTAGTGTACTTACACACACAGTCTGAGGGCCACAAAACCTGAAACCTTGCAGCAGCATTGAGTTCCACTCTGCGCAGAACGGTATTGTTACTGAGCTGAACATTGGATTCCCTGATATTCCAGAGGAAAACAAAAGCAGTGAGGTAGTCTTATGTCTTTATGATCCAAAATGAGTCAAAAACTATATTTATTTTTATTATAATTTTCCCCATTGCCCATTTATGACATCATCATGGCTTTGCCCATTTTCCAACCTCCTTTTATTCATCAGGATTAAAAACAGTGTTTTTGTGACTATATATTTTAAGATGTACGTAAAACTTCTGGCCCTGTATTATGCAGTTAACACTAACTTAAGTAACTTCAGGGAAAATTGGTGGAGCCAGGGCCCGGCTGAGGGGGGCATTCCCCTCAGTTTTTGTGTTTGTCCTCCCAATCGCAATGCAAACAATGGCTATTAACTCTCAAACAATCACTGAACCAATCACAAAAAGGCATTTTGCTGTGCAGTGTGAAGATATGTCCTTGCTTATTTCTGATTGGCTTATTTTGTAATTTCCTAATAATATTAGTATTCTCACTTACTCCTAGAATATTATAGTCTCAGCCTGTGTCTAATTACTTTTGTCAGCTTTGAGTTATAGTTGTACTAAAGCTTTTCACAAAATCACTGTTCTATCAGTGTAAAGCTAAATTAATGCTAAATTAAATTACATAAGCGTATAAGTGCACTCTTCACTTATTAGGTTTTAAGTTTAAGTTTGAATGCACATACAACGTTTTTATTTCTTTACCTCATATATTAACTTAAGCCAGTATCATTAGATCTGCTGTCATCATTCATGCACAAATCAAGCCCTGAATGTTTCTGGCTTTAAAAATATGACTATCAACATGCCCACGCATTATGTTTTACTACCCCCCCACCCCAAGCAAAGCAGTCTAGAACCAGGGCTGGGCGGAGCTAATCTCATGTAGGCTAAATAAGTGGTAGTTAAATGGGATTTATAGCTGTATGAACATACATACATAACCACTTGAGGAAAAAATTATCAGCCTATGAAAATTGAAAGTTATTTTATGACAGAGCCAGGATTTTTCTTTAAAAAAGGATTTTTTTCTTCTGTGCAATGGTGTACTTAAACTTTGTAATGATGAAAGCTCATTAAATGAAGACACGGCTCACAATTTACACCGTATAAAAGCTTAAGTAAAAGTCTGAGCTCTCATTTGAGAAAGTATCATGCTAAAAACAAAAAAAAATCAGTTGAGAAAAAGAATAATTGATGCTTCCAAAGCAGGAGAAGGATATACAAAGTTATCACAACATTTCCAAGTGTCAAGAACTGGAGTGAGAAGTATTCTTATAACCCAAAAAACACAGTTCCCACAGTAAAACATGATGGTGGCAGTATTATGCTGTGGGGATGCTTCAGTGCATCGGGACCTGGGAATCTCGTCAAGGTGGAAGAAATCATGAAGACGGATATGTGAAGATTTTTAAAAAGGAAACCTTAAGCAGCCAGCAGCAAATCGTTTCTTTCTCCTCCAACATGACAATGACCCAAAACATACATCGCTCCTGGTGAAGAACTACCTCAAGAAGACCAGAGTAAATGTAATTGACTAGCCTGCACTACCATTGAATAACTGTGGGATGAACTAAGGAAGAAGGTTCATGCCAGAGGCCATCAAATCTGGAGGTGCTTGAGAGATTTGCCAAAGAGGAATGGGCTGAGGTTCTTCAGGAGATGTATCCGAGAAGACAACAGCAAACGACTGCAGGCTGTTATCCATCAAAAAGGATACACAACTGACAATTAGCATCGGGAGGCAACTAATAATTTTGATTATGGTAGGGGTTTTTTGTGTGAAATAATTCATTACCAAGGCAAAGTAAAATGATGTAATCATTCAAAAGTATATATATATATACTTCACACTTTTTGAAACTTTAAAGTGAATTGTCAGCACTAATTTACACAGTCCAAAGAAAAACGTCTCTCCATTTTTTTGTCCATTTTTATTTTTCCACTCCATTTGAATGGAGCAGCTGCCGTTTACATTGTTTAAACATTTCATGATGAATGGATCAATAGAAATGCTCCAAAATCATGTGGGAATGATTCTGGTTCCATTGACTTACATTAGAACGAAAGAAAATTTTTGGCCTCTCCTGTAAAGTAGCAATTTTGATGATATAAAAATTACTTAAACGTAAACTTTAGTAGCCTAGTTTCCAAATTTAGGCTGCATGAAGTGCAGAGTGATTACAATTTTATATATAGGCCAAGCCAAAACACTAGTCCAGCAGAAGCATCCCTACCTCTTTAATTAGTATTAAGATATCTTTTCAGGCCCCTCCAGCAGCATGCAGGCCATGCTAAGTAAGCCCTGTGCTTCTGTTTTTAATCTACTGCCAGCAAGGTCAAACTCAAGGGGAAATCCTTCATTTTTTATTTTTTTACCCCTGCTCCTAATCTTTCACAGTCTGCAGCCACACTGCACTCTCCACAGGGTGCCTGTTGGGACCCTTTGGCAGTAGGGACCCCAGCTACCCTGGCCAAGCCAGGCACCCATGAAGGAGAACAATAGGCAGAAGAATCCAGGTCACTGCTATAGCCTGCCTGTGCCCTGGTATAGCCCCACCATGGCCTATTTACAATAGACCAGAGAGACACTCTAATAGAGTAACAACAGGAGATGAAACAAAGAAGAAACAGAAGCAGAAGAGCACTGCGGTTATAAAACAAACCTAACTTTCATTTATCTCCTTAACATGGACATATACTAGTGTTGTTGTTGTTGTTTGGGCACTCTTGTGACATATTTTTAACAAAAAGAAAATAATAATAATAATAATTTTGATACAACCATTTTCTGACCTCTCAGAACTAAACTGAAACTATTTTGTTACATTACAATGTCTACAATAATATTTTCGAGGTTTACTAAAATAGATAAACGCTTACTTTTTTCAAAATACAATATTTTTCTATACATTTCTATCCATCTTCAGCATAAAACACTCCATTAGAGCTCCTGTATCTTTAAGCCCCGCCTCCCAAAGAGCCCAGCATGCTCTGATTAATCAATCCACTCTGTTCGGACTGGTCAACTGCCGTAGCGGCATCCTGCTACAAGCTATGCCCACCCACTGCTATCTAGCTATTCTTGAAGTGGTGGTTTCTGCTGTATCGGTTTGAGCCAGAGTCCGATACTGAAAGTCTGGCAGCACAAGCTGGTAGATCCACCTTCACAAACCAGACTGGAGCTGGACGTTTTAGATATTCTGGTAAAGTTTACTGTTTTAGCTCTATGCGATGTGTGAGGACATGCCAAGCTGGCCTGCAGAGAAGTTACGAGATGATGTCACCTCGTAATAAAGAACAGATCACATAAACACAAAGCTACATAACACACACAAGAAAAGAGAAACACCAGCAAAGCATAATAGATCCCTTTTAAACAGGTGTATTCAGTACTGAGCCTATAAGACTGATATGTAAATGAGTGTTTTGACTTGCTGCACTGCATCTTGCCACACTTTTTGAAACTTTAAAGTGAATTGTCAGCACTAATCTACACAGTCCAAAAAAAAGCGGCAATACATTTTTTTGTCCATTTTTATTTTTCCACTCCATTTGAATGGAGCAGCTGCCGTTTACATTGTTTAAACATGTCATGATGAATGGATCAATAGAAATGCTCCAAAATCATGTGGGAAAGATTCTGGTTCCATTGACTTACATTAGAACGAAAGAAAATTTTTGGCCTCTCCTGTAAAGTAGCAATTTTGATGATATAAAAATTACTTAAACGTAAACTTTAGTAGCCTAGTTTCCAAATTTAGGCTGCATGAAGTGCAGAGTGATTACAATTTTCAAGTTTATCTGAGCTTACATACTACACCAAAGTGATTTATTTAAAAATGCATGAAAAAAAAACACAGGTGTTAAGTCAACGATACTCTTTTCCTCCATATGAAGTTATTATTAGGGCTATTTTTATTATCGCATATGTCGATACAATATATCACGCAGGATATAAGGCTCAGTCAGGACACAGAGCTTTGCTAAATTAAACCTGCAGCAGCAGCATTATCATTTCAAGCTATTGATACAGGGAAGAGCGTTAGGATAGGAAACAGATGGTACATGGGAAGTGGAGCTCAGAGTCCAGTGATCCTAAGATGCTGTATCCACCTTTCTACTTCTCTCCATATTTTCTTTCTTTCTCTCTCTCCTCGTCTCACTCCTCCTGTTTTCGTCCCCTCTCTTCTCATTCCTTTCAACCCCCCCCTCTTAAATCACTACCTCATGGAACAGCCCCGAAGAGAGCTGCTATCATCAGCTGAGGAAACACACCGCGTCCTGTGGGACTATACATTTCCCAAACAGCCGAGTCACCTCAGCCTCAGCTCCGGAAACCACACGAAAACACGGGACAGCAGCTAACACAGGCCCGGGCCGCGCTCACAGCATCTACAGCTGCCTAAACCGGGCAACAAACAGAACAGCCCCGGCTTTAAACGTCAGCTTCTTGTTCAAATTCTCTCACACCACCTTAAACGGTGCGGCAGCTACATTCTGAGGTCAGCGGAGTTAAAATAAACACAATTTAAGCTTCAGCTTCATAGAAAATTTTCCCCTTTCCTTATTTTCTGTTTGTGACCTTAAGACGAGGCTATCAGCTAAATCCAGAGCTTGATCTGACCCCTGATTCTCGAGTTCATGAGAAGAAATCTTCAACATTTAAGGCGATGCCTGAATTACAAGGAAGGAAAACGAAATCTCTCAAAAGCACCTCTCACAAGGCAGGGCATTTTCTTTTGTTCAGCATTTGGTAAGTTAATTAAATCCACATTACTAGTAGGGGTGAAAGAAAATATCAGAATATAGAATATTGCGATATTATGTTTAGTGATACTGTATCGATTCTCAAAAACACAGTATTGATTATTAATTAACAGTTCACATGCACAGATTCCTGGCAGACAATGTGTGTTGTGTTTTAACCTCTGATCACTAGATGGCAGCGTTGTAGTCCATTTTCAGCTCCACTCCAACACTAACAAGCAGCACAAAGGCGCAATGCTATTGTTAGCACTAGCAAACATGTTCATACAGTGGTTTTAATACTAGAATTTTAAAAATCGTAATATATCAATCACTTAACTTCCAATATTGCAATACATTGAATCATGACGCCTACATCACAATACGTATCAGATTGGCAGATTCTTGCTAATACACGGCCCTAATTACTAGCCTAATATTAGTGTATACGCTGGGTAGCCGCATAGTGTGTTATTACTCTTAGGAAGTGTGCTACCAGTCACATAATGCTGATGTAAATGTCTGCTAAATTACGATTTCGGGGTAATCTGGGAAAATTACTGATACCAGAGGCAAATCGGCCCATCAAATTAGCACTGATTCCATTACCGGACCACCTCTGGAAGAACTAATTCTGCTCAAACAGTGTGAAACTAATGAAGGTTTCAAAATGAAATCCCATAGAGCTTCTATTCTTATTTTAGGATCTTTCCTAGAACCTTTATATAAATGTGGAGGATCTCAGACATTGCAAGGCTTTGTTGGAGAACCTTTTCTAAGACCTTCATTATCTCTCAGTCCTTTGTCAGCATACTGACCCACTTATTGCACTGGTGGCATCCTCACACAATCCCAACACAACTAAGAGTGCGCGAGAAAGAAAGGGAGAGAGAGAGCGAAGAGAAAAAAATAGAGAGGAATAATGAAAAAGAGAAAGGCCCTGGTCGGCGAGTCTCCCCATCAGCGCCCCATTAGATTAGTGACGGCCTGCCACTGCAATTAAGCAGCAGAGAGGGTGATTTAGCGCTCCACTTTACAGCATTCTTCTCTGCATGGGGCCGACCCGTCAATGCTAACAGAGCCACAGAGAGCAACCGCTCAATAACACCCAACACATACACTCCGAGGCTTACTCGTCCACGCTCTCTCTCCCTCTTCCTCTGTCTTTCTCTCTGTGTCCCCTGTCCTCAGACACTGAAAACACATTTACTAATGTTTTGTGCCGTCATAAACCTTAATTTGGCATTAAAAAGTGGCTGAAATGGCCCATCTGTGCCCATAACAAGATCAACAGTGGTGCTCCACTTCGCTTTTGCCTCATTTAGTCTACATTTAAAAATGTTTTTGGTCACAAAAGTCAAAATCTCATTAAAAATAGTCATTATTGTCTTTTAAAGGAGCAATATGTAAAAATGATGCAATCAGTATGTAAGCTTTTTAGTTTAAAAATCCTAAATTTACTACAATTAGTAACAGAATTTAAAGAAAAAAAATCATCTGTGTGTCGTGTTGGAGAGATATCTACTGAAGCGAGTATGTTAACCAGTTAGAGCTAGAGTCCATCCTGCCTTGTAATGCCATGTTGGCCCAGAAGAGGTGATGGTGAGTCACTGTAGCGATAAGGCTGCTGCCAATATTAGCGGATGAAGAAGTAGAACAAGCGCAGTCGCTCTTAGCCAGAAAACTCATTCATAAACAAATACGTGGCAAAAACAAGATAGCAGCAAAACAAGAGCCAACATTTTCATTGCTCTCCACCGCTGGAGAGTACAGGAATGAAGTTGGATGCTGCACTTGTTTCCTCTACACGTAAAAAGGGAGGAGGAGGGGCCGTGTGGAGTATTAATTTTAACACATTGGGTGTGTCTCAAAACCTAGTGAGTGTGTAAGTAGGCTGTCTAGGTAGCAGCTGTGTAAGTAGCAGTGTTCTCTCCTCATCTCTCCTCATAAAACAGATTACTGAGACGCTCTAGTTAGAGAGAGACTGCGTCACGGCTTGTTCCCGCTCACTGCAGCATGCCACCGGTGGTTAAGCTGGTTGCTAAGCTACCGGCCAGCATCCAAAACAATAGCCCGAGACTTAAAAATCCGCTAGCATAAATGCTAATGGCTTGAGTATAAAAGTGTAAATGGTGAAGGACTCGTTACAGAGTTGATAATAAAATACTGTTTTGTGTGATTATATGACAAGAAACACATTAAAACTCCAGAGAGAATCAAAATAACTAGGATTGTCTAGGAAGCGTTCGATGCTTCCTTAAAATCAGGTCTAAATAAGGTTTCTCAGTAGACAGCATGTTTAAGGTATGTAAGAATTGGGACAGACTACATGTCGGGAGCGCATACTATGACGTAAAATGCTGCCTAAGATGTAGACAGCTCATTAGGATTTGAGACAAACCCATTATGTCATTTTACATATTGCTCCTTTAATACAAAAAGCATGCACGGGGTTGTATTGCATTGGTCATATGATAAGAAGTTGTGTCTGTGTTCATTAGCAGATAGATAGTATCTAGTAGATAGCCGCCAAACTGCTTAACCCCACCAGCACAAACCGTCTCTGGACCCTCACTTATTAGTACTTCTGTAAGTAAATCTGACCCCAGCAGAGAGACCATGCTTAGAACGCAAAGTAACTATGAACAAATAACAGCTGCATTCTATTCAATGCTGTCAACTCAAATGGGGCCTTATTACAGAAAAACGAATAATAATAATAATAATAATAATAATAATAAGGCCATCAGGCTTGTGAACACCTCACGCACTACCTCTCCAACCTCTCCTTTCTGAACTGGTTTTAACTGGTCTGATTTTAACTGCACCTTACACTCACTGTACTGTCAGAATACTGTTTACATTCACTAATCACACAAAACATTATTAACATTTGTTACTTGCAACTTGCACTTTATGGCTGCTGCTCTTATACTTGCACCATAAAAGCACCACCACTTTTTTATATTCTTTAACTATAAAAATACTTTTATCTACTTCAACTTATATTATTATACTTTGTATAATTTTGTATATACTTTATATATATATATAAATATATATAATATATTTTATTTATTGTTATCTTTATCTATTGGTGAATAGAGGAGCAGCAAAGTAAGACTTTTATTGTACAGTGTAACTGTCTGTTCTGCTGTACACATGACAATAAAACTCTTGAATCTTTAATAATAATAATAATAATAATAATAATAATAATAATAATATGTTAACGTTTCAGTGTTTAGGTGCCAGGCACCTGTCCCCCGGGCACAAGTGGCAGCTGCTAGAGCCAGTGTGAAGCCAGTGGCAGAATCCTACATACTAACGCTACGTGCAAAGGGTGAAAGGATGACAACAGTAGTGAGTGCTTTAAGGACCCCCCTGGGTCCCACCTCAGGATCCACAGTGAGGCAGAGCGGATGGTATAGCAGCGAGCTCTCTTACCCTCATGGTCCAGGGGTGCGTGTTGCCTTTAATGAGAGCCGTCTGATGCTGATTTAGCTTTGGCATCGTGGCCAACTTAACAAAACAGGGTGGAGAGGATAGACAAGCAGCAGCAGCAATAAGACTGACAAGCTGAGAAGCTCATGTAGGAGAGAGAAAGACTGGTTTAGATTTTTTTTGTGTTCTATTAAAATAAATGCTTGCTGCCATCACAATCCATTAGTCACTCCCCACTCTATGCAGTGCACATAGAAAACAAGCTTATTTTAATTTATTGACATAGTCAGCCTACAGCAGTTCAGCTCCTATGGTAAAGTTTTTAAAGTAGGCTGTGATCTTGTGATCTAAGACAGTGATCTTTTACATATCAGTCTTAAAGGCACAGCGATAAACACAGGCCGTTTAATTCTAAAAACATAATAAAAGGGTAGAAAGTGATTGCATGAAAATTAATTATCACATAAACTTTACTGTCCAAAGGTTATCAGTGGCTTGTGAATGTGTTTAATGCATTATAACACCAACAATCACCGCGATGAGGCAATCTTCTGAAACATGTGTCCCAATGAGCCCATCGCTTTCCTGCAGCAGGTCATTGTGTTTATCTTCCTAACGCAGGGCTAAAATCAGACAACTCCTGCATCCTGTAGACAGGAAGTGCTTTTGTTGCCGGCCAGGAAGTGATCTCAGCCCTGGGGGGGGGGCACAGTGAGAGGAAAGCCCTACTCAGGACATGAAGGAGCTCCGCCCTGCACAAACAGGACGTTTCTACACCAGCAGACACAACACAAGCTACCCCCTGCCTCTCGCTCGCTCCTCTTCCTCCGCGCTTGGCTCCTCCTTCAAACTGCCACCTGTTGTTGTCCAACGTTTCTGCCAGTAGCCCCCCGTCCCCCTCCATATCACCCACCCATTCTTTTGTCTTTATCACAATTTTAGTGTTTGCAATACTGATCTCGCCATGTGCGACATGTAAACAGCTTCGAACTGATCTCTGTTTGATTCATCTCTGTTTAAGTCTTATTATCTCCGCCTGGTCCAATTATCTACCTCCCCATCTTTCTATCCACTTATCTATCCATCCATCCTTCTGTTTCTATCCATATTTCCATCTTCCATCTATCTTTTTTCCATTCATCTATCCTTTAATCTTTCTTTACATTAGTACATCCATCTATTCAACCATTTTTTTATCAGTCCATCCTTTTATCCATCTTTCAGTCCATCGATTCATCCATTTTTCATCAATCCATCCTTTTATCTTTCTATTAATCTTTCCATCATCCATCCATCTATCTATTTATCTTTCCATCCATCCATTCATTTTCTCCATCCATTTCTCCATCTTTCAGACCCTTGATCTCTGTTTCTCATCCATCTATCGTTTAATCTTTCCATACATTAATAATCTGTCTGTCTATCTATCTATCAGTCCCCTCGATCTGTTTCCTTCCCATCTTTTAACCTTTCCATACATTAATCCATCTATCCTTTTAAACCATCATATTTATTTTTTTTTTCATCCATTCATACATCTTCTTAGTCCCTCCATCTGTTTTCCATCCCATCTGTCTTTTAATCTTTCCATACATTAATCCATTCATTTTTTACATCCATTTATCCATTTTTTCAGTGCCTCAATCATTTTTCCATCCATGTATCTTTTAATCTTTCCTACAATAATCGATCCATCCATCAATTCATTTTTTCATTCATTTATCCATCTTTCAGTCCCTCAATCTCGGTTTTCCCATCATCTATTGTTTAACCTATCAGTAATATTTACATCCATCCTTCAATCTTTTGATCATCTATCCATCTCGGCCCCTTCTATTTTAATATGTACCCCAAACTTGTGCATACAACAACAGCGATGTAGCTGTCCGTCTTAAAAACTGCACCTCTAATCCAACTAAACACATTCACAATCCAATTCAAGACGATTAGAAATTGATTTCTCGGATTCTGGTTGGTCTAATTACAGATGCGTCTCTGTCCGGACCCCTGTGACCACCTAAAAAGTGGTCCAACACAACAAACAACAACAATGTCAATTCTGGACTGACTGACGTTGCTGGAATTTGAGTGCCACAGAGTTGTGATCAGAGGAGATTTGAAGCATGTCTGCTTGGAGAGCCAAATTACACCATTGCATTCGAGTATGAAAGCTATGCATACAGAGCCTACGACGTTCCACAGATCTGAAACTAATCCAATTTGTCTGAACACCAGTTTACGGAACTGACTCTCAGGAACACTTGTTCATCACACACCTCGTTTATCACTCGGCCTCTGCTGTTCATATAACCATGTAAACAGAAGCTCCTGTTATAGAACGAAGACCCAGGCTGAGATACAGACCCACAGCTGACACAGAACTGGTTTAATAGTATCAACACACAAACCGCCAGAGCATCAACACACCACCAACACTTTCAGACATTCAGAGAGAGAGAGAGAGAGAGAGAGGAGAGAGAGAGAGAGAGAGGAAGAGAGAGAGAGAGAGAGAGAGAGAGAGAGGATGAGACGAGAGAGAGAGAGCAACAAAGAGAGTAAAAGAGAGAGAGAAAGTGTGTGAGAGAGTGTGTGTGTGTGTGTGTGTGTGTGTGTGTGTGTGTGTGTGTGTGTGAGTGTTTGGAAAAGAGAGAGAGGGAGAGAGAAAGAAAGTGAGAGAGAGTGAGCGAGAGAGAGAGAAAGCGTGAGAGAGAGAGGGAGCGTGAGAGAGAGAGGGAGCGAGAGAGAGACAAAGAGAAAGAGAGAGAGTGTGTGAGAGAGAGTGTTAGTGTGTGTGTGAGTGAGTGTGAGAGAGAGAGAGAGCAAGAGAGACAAAGAGAGAGAGAGAGAGCAAGCGAGAGAGAGCAACAAAGAGAGAGAGACAGAGAAAGTGTGTGAAAAAGAGAGAGAAAGAGAGAGAGGGAGAATGAAAGAGAGTGTGAGAGAAAGAGAGAGAGAGAGTGTGTAAGAGAGAGAGAGTGTGTGAAAAAGAGAGAGAGAGAGAGAGGGAGTGTGAGAGAGAGAGGGAGCGAGAGAGAGAGACAGAGAGAAAGAGAGAAAGTGAGAGAGAGAGTGTGTGTGTGTGTGTGTGTGTGAGAGAGAAAAAAAAGAGAGTGTGTGAAAGAGAGAGAACAAGTAGTGAAAGAAAGAAAGAAAGCATGCAGAGGTAAAAACAGAAGTAAAGGTCAAGAAAGAGAGAAAGACAGAAAGAACAAACAGAGAGAGATACTGTACCAGACAGAGAGAGACAAAAAGATACTGTTAAGTACTATAAAAGTGAGTGAATAGAAAAAAAACAGAGGGACTAAGAGAGGATGACAGAGTGAGAGAGAGAGAGAGAGAGAGAGAGAGAGAGAGAGAGAGAGAGAGAGAGAGAGAGAGATTAAAATAAAGGACATTTGCATGTTACCTGTTTAGCCTCTTCCACAGATGCGTGCAGCTTCCGCAGCTCCTTCTCGTACTGCTCCCTCAGTTTGTCCACCTCCTGGTCATGGGTGGCCACCTCCTCCTTCAGCGCTCCTTTAAGAGCGGTCAGCTCTCTCTCACGCCTCCTCAGCACCTCCTCTTGATCCTCTTTAGCCAGCAGCACCTCCTGCAGATCCAGCTTCAGCTGCATCAGGTCCTGAGAAGAAGGAGACACAACATTATCATTACCATTTCCAACGACAGGGAGCTTCTGACCAACTGTGGAAAACATGCTGTTAACTATGACCCGAACTACATCATACGGGCTACAACAGCGTTAGCAGCCACTCTGAGGGCTGGCATGCTGTCCACGTTTACAGCTTACAGTGTAGTCATCAAAATACATCAGTAAGAATATCAGAGATTACTGAACAACCAGGAACGTCTGAGTCTGGACATACAGTCTGGTGGGATATTATATATATTGTGTAGATCACCTCCATCATGGACTCCTTCTCTGCGCTGTCTGACTGTGACCGCTTGGCTCTGTCCAGCTCATCATGCATTTCCGAAAGCTGGTCCTGCAGGTCTCTGATCTCCGTCTGATACTGCTCTCTCTCCATCTTTACCTGGAAGAGCCTGTCAATCACAAAACATAAGTATTGCATGGATTATGTGTAGTCTATATGTGTATATTTATATATAACTATAATATGTACCACATTTAATATATATATTATTGCTGGAACATCACTGTGAGGCTTTGATTGCATTCAGTTTGAGTGAGGTCAGGTATTGATATTGGATGATCAGTTCTGGATCACTGTAACTCATCCCAAAGGTACTGGATGGAGCTTAGTCATCCAGAGAACCCAGTTTCACTGAGCTGTGCTGAGCGATATCATTTTGACTGGAGCATCAGAGTATTGCCTCACTCTGAAACCAGACCAGTGTTGCTCCTTCTGTCAAGCTAGACATTCCTTTTCTTCCCCCACTGACTGCCCATGTGTGACATGAGAGATGCAACACCAACTCCAAAGCTTGCATGATCTGCGGTGCTGAGCTGTTCAGCAGAACTACATACTGGAAATTCTCACAGATCACGACCGAGTAGTCATACAGACATTACACACAGTCAGCCTTGTGTTGTCCATTACGCTGTGAGAATGATAAAGAAGCTGATATTGAAAGCCTGTGATTAGGTTGTGATTTCAAGCCTAAGCCTTCTGGAGAAAAAAAAACAGTGAAGCTCATAATGTTCAGCTAGAGTTTGTTTAATACCTGCCATAAATTATGGAATTAGGAGTGAATATTCCTGTGTCTGAGGGAGGTACAAGCATGGAGCGAGAAACAGAAACTGGAGCAGAACTAGAGTGGAGTGATTAAACAAACCTGCTGGAGGGCTTTACACACCTCAAGCCCACACTATGCACTGGACACGGTGACCTTCAGCTCATGTGCTCCTACTCCAGAGCTTCTTATTCAATTGTGAATGCTTTTCTATGCAGATTACACAAACTGTGTGTGTGTGTGTGTCCTTGTAGAGGTATATTTGTAAGGACCACATGTCCTTACTAGTATAGGACATCTGAATAATTTGGTAACATGAGAACAATAAGCACATTTTCTCCAAAAATCAAATGAAAAAAAATAATAGAGCACTAATTAGTCTTTTAGGTACTTTAAGGTTAGGGTTAGGTGTAGTATAATATAAGGTACTGAGGTTAAGGTTAGTGTGAGGTGTAGTATAATATAAGGTACTGAGGTTAAGGTTAGGGTTAGGTGTAGGTGTATAATATAAGGTACTGAGGTTAGTGTTAGGTTAGGTGTAGTATAATATAAGGTACTGAGGTTAATGTTAGGTTAGGTGTAGTATAATATAAGGTACTGAGGTTAAGGTTAGTGTTAGGTGTAGGTAGTATAATATAAGGTACTGAGGTTAAGGTTAGTTAGGTGTAGTGTATAATAAGGTACTGAGGTTAAGGTTGTGTGAGGTGTAGTATAATAAAGGTACTGAGGTTAAGGTTAGTGTTAGGTGTAGGTGTAGTATAATATAAGGTACTGAGGTTAAGGTTAGTGTTAGGTGTAGTATAATATAAGGTACTGAGGTTAAGGTTAGTGTTAGGTGTAGTATAATATAAGGTACTGAGGTTAAGGTTAGGGTTAGGTGTAGGTGTAGTATAATATAAGGTACTGAGGTTAAGGTTAGTGTTAGGTGGGTGTAGTATATATACAGGTACTGAGGTTAAGGTTAGTGTTAGGTGTAGTATAATATAAGGTACTGAGGTTAAGGTTAGTGTGAGGTGTAGGTGTAGTATAATATAAGGTACTGAGGTTAAGGTTAGTGTAGGTGTAGGTGTAGTATAATATAAGGTACTGAGGTTAAGGTTAGTGTTAGGTGTAGGTGTAGTATAATATAAGGTACTGAGGTTAGTGTAGGTGTAGGTGTAGTATAATATAAGGTACTGAGGTTAGTGTAGGTGTAGGTGTAGTATAATAGAAGGTACTGAGGTTAGTGTAGGTGTAGGTGTAGTATAATATAAGGTACTGAGGTTAAAGGTTTAGTGTTAGGTGTAGTATAATATAAGGTACTGAGGTTAAGGTTAGTGTTAGGTGTAGGTGTAGTATAATATAAGGTACTGAGGTTAAGGTTAGTGTTAGGTGTAGTATAATATAAGGTACTGAGGTTAAGGTTAGTGTGAGGTGTAGTGTAGTATAATATAAGGTACTGAGGTTAAGGTTAGTGTAGGTGTAGGTGTAGTATAATATAAGGTACTGAGGTTAAGGTTAGTGTTAGGTGTAGTATAATATAAGGTACTGAGGTTAAGGTTAGTGTTAGGTGTAGGTGTAGTATAATATAAGGTACTGAGGTTAAGGTTAGTGTTAGGTGTAGGTGTAGTATAATATAAGGTACTGAGGTTAAGGTTAGTGTTAGGTGTAGTATAATATAAGGTACTGAGGTTAAGGTTAGTGTGAGGTGTAGGTGTAGTATAATATAAGGTACTGAGGTTAAGGTTAGTGTAGGTGTAGGTGTAGTATAATATAAGGTACTGAGGTTAAGGTTAGGGTTAGGGTTAGGTTTAGTATTATTTAGGTATAGTAAAAAAAGGTCAATAGAAACCTATGGATGACCTCACTAATGGAGTAAAACAAACGTGTGTATTTGATCTCCTGGGTGTGTGTGTGTGTGTATGTATACGTTATACACACATATATGCACACATAATCTGAAACCTAATCGTAATGTTAACTTCAGTAACCATAACTAAATGTATTTTAATGTATACAAATTTTTATACATAAATTACATAAATAAAATATTTATTTCAATAAATACTGTTTACAAAATATCAAGTAAGAAGTATAGCACTTTTATAAAACAGTACTTTGCCAGAACGTTGCATTTCGCTGGCATTCACCTTAAAGTCAAGATATTTTAGTCCTGAAACCGCAGAATATTTATATATTTATATATTATACACACACCTTGCTATATTTGTGAGGTCGTTCTTATTCTATTGATCTTTTGTTATACACACACACACACACACACACACACACACACACACACACACACACACACAGTCAGAACACCTGCACTCTGAATCTTATCTAACTGCCCACTGAGTGAGTACTTGCAGCCCATTAACTATTAACTGTGCTCCCCTGAACTATCGTCCACCTGCTGGAGTAATCTCAGGTAAGCCACCTGCAAGACACTCAGCAGAGGAATAATACTCAACTAATCGGCTGAACAGGCAAGTCTTTATGGCAGAGAGAGAGAAAACTGCGCCTGTTCGCTACAGAAACCTGTCACGACTATTCAACACACGGGTCATTACGACCCCTGTGATCTGACTTGTTAGGGGTTGTTATTCAGTTGGGGTTTTTTTTCCCTCAGTAGGGGCTTTTCTAAAGCATGTCTGACGATGTCTTACTCCTCCAGAGTGGTGCGCAGATCTGCCTCCGTTTTGGCCAGTTTGTCTCTCAGTCTGCTGCACTCAGCCTGACTCAGCTCCAGTTCCTTCTGCAGGTCCTTCAGTCCAGCGCCGGCCTTCTCCTGAGCATCACTCAGACCCTTCTGCTTCTGCAAGAGAAGATGTAGCTCTACAGGTTACTGATTTCACAGAATGTTTGGAATCAATGTTTTCAGATATAGGACACTAATGAGGGTCACTACATCTTCCTTCATCTGTAACATACCGTTGTTGGCCAAAGAAAAGCAAATAGTGATCAAAAACGATCTTTACTTTTAATGTAAGTTAATAGAACCAGAGATATATTGAAACTTTTCTATTGGTCCATATATCATGAAATTTTCACACAATGTAAACTGCAGTGGCTGTACAAATAAATGTATAAATAAAAAAAAAGGAGGCTCATTTCAGGATTCTGGGTGATTTTTTAAGCTCGATTAATCACTGATGCTTGAACACAGCTTGATGATGTCTGGCTAGGAGGGCCGGTCTATTGAATGATCTGGTATGTGTATCAAGTGCTAATCAAGTCTCTGGACAAATACTTTATCAGTGAATTACTGTCCCATCACTCCAATTGTATTAGTTGTTCTAATATAATTTAATTTGACACCACTAGCTGACCTTTTCATTGTTTGCACATTTAGTATAAATAATAATAAATAATATTTATCATTTGATACTTGTTATTCCTAAAAATAAAAAAATCAAACAAACAAAACTTAAAATAACTAAAAAAAAAATTTTAATTAAACATCTGGTGTCAAGTTTAGACTAATTCAGTCTATGCTGTAAAATGAATTGATAAAGTGCATAATTATCAATATTACAATTAATTCCAAACAGCAGTTTATAGAAACTCACGACCTCTCCTGACCTCTTCACCTCTGTTTACCTGACTACACGTGCTGAGTGAGTTCAGTCTGCAGCTTTTCTTGGCGCCGTCCTTTAAAATCCAGTAATTGTTTAATATGATTACATCTTCTGAAGTGGGCGGGGTGGGTGGGATTGGCAGTAGACAAGAAGGAAGCTAATGCACGGGGGTAAACAGACTGCCCAGGAGGTCTGAGGTAAAGTTGATGAGGTGTAAAAGCTACACCAGCATAGATATTCAGTGTTATTTAAGGATTTCGATCAAAATACTATCAAATGATTAATGACCTTCTGCACATTTCTGCAGGACCTTCCTCTGGACTGAATAATGCCACTGAAAATATGTGGTGTTATGTAGATATTCAAGACTGGAATACCTTGCTTTCTTCCTCCAGTTGCTTTTTAAGATGAGAAACCTCTCTTTCCAGTTCCACTCTCTGCTCCTGCAGGGCTTTAGCTTGGGCGGCCAGGTCCGGAGACTGGTGGGGTAAGTTTATAGGCGATTAGTTGGTGCACAACAACACTGAGACAACAGAAAGAGGACAACATTAGCATTTCAATTTATTATGATTACTATATATTGCAATATATTGTAAATTATAACCCAATGATATGAGACTGTTAATAGACTGAATATGTTCTACAAAATAAAATAATATATATAATAAAAATAAATCTAAATAAGATATAAACAAAATAATCATTATATATATATATATATATATATATATATATATATATATATTTTTTTTTTTTTTTTTTTTTTTCTTATTTAAAACTAGTGTTCTATGTACTTTACATGTACTCCTTTGAGGTGATTTATGCATTTTGGCCAATGTTTTCCCACACATTTTAACTTCAAAGTGATCAAATGCCTCTTTTTTCATAATTTTTCACGTTGCCAAGTATGTACAAAGAAAAAAAACGACAAAGATCATTTTTCTTGGCAAGCAAACGAGGCTGGGATTTTGGCAGCAAGTGCTGAACGTTAACATTCATGCCCATGTGCTTTCTCGTTCAGCACGCACATGTTTAAACATTAGCCGTGAGTGCAGCACTGGCTGGGTAAACACTGGCGGCTGCCTTTTCCTCACCGCAGCCCAAAGCCTCTCTGAGCGGACGGCCTTTTGATAAGGAGCTCACAGTATTAGCTCTTTGCTGAGCCCAATTACTACAACACAACAACGGCTCACTTTGTTGTCTGCCCGCATGCTGCCCGCGGCTCGGGACTTCAGAGTCTGGATCTTCTCAAACACCAGGTTGACCTTCCTCTTGGTGGTGTCGTCGCTGTCGCTGCTTCTGCAAAACAGACACAAGTCTAGCTGTAATATCAAGTAGTTTGTGAATAACAAGAATAACAAGATATATGATAGTCAGTATTTATCTTTGAGTGAGTAGGAAAAAAAAACAAGGCCTACCAATCAAATCACCTTGAAGGTTAAAATCAAAGAAAAACTCTCTATTCTTATTACATAATGTTGTAAAATATATATGTACACACAAACATGCTTTTTCCTGAATATTCACACACACGCAAACATTTGTTTCTATGAATTGTAGGACCATTACATAGACTTCAATTCATTCCTGGAATCTTACCCAAACCTTAACCAGAACTACTCTAATGTTAACTCCACCCAAACCTTAACCTTACTCCGACCTTACCATTTAATGATTTACACAAGGATGAAAAGTACCCACAACATGAGTATGTCCATAGGTTTTGGTCCCATCAATGCGATATAAACCTGACTGACACAGACACACACACTTACATGCATACATACAAGCATACATACATACACACAAGCTACATACATGCATACACACATACATACAAACATACATGCATACATACATACATACATACATACAAGCATACATACAAACCTCATTAAAGCTTTGTCAGTCACACGTGCTGGCTAATGTTTTTGAATTATGCTCAAAAGCATCACTACTCAGACATTCAGTAATACTTCAGTAGGATTATGAACAAAATGTAAATTCAATCATTTGTTTAGGGTAAAGGCTCTCTCAAGGCAAAAGTGCTCATTCATCATTGAAAAAAGGTTAAAGAAAAAACATATGCAATATACAGGCTCATCTAATATATATTTATTTATTTAATTTTTTATTTATTTATTAATATATATATATATATATATATATATATATATATATATATAGGTGTGAGAGAGAGAGAGAGAGAGAGAGAGACAGAGAGAGAGAGAGAGAGAGAGAGAGAGAGAGAAAGAGAGTGAATTGAAGTGGATCAGAGTTTAATCCTTGATATTTCTGGGGAAAAAAAAAAATCAGTCTGGCGCTTAGCCTGAACTGAGAGGGCACCGTGTACGGCTTTGATGTGTCACCCGCTGACCTGCCCACCCTAATTACCCCACCTACCGGTGGCCAAGCACATGCTTGAGAATGTGTTTGCTGGACATAACTACCCTTCATTCCCCAAACAGAGAAAAAGTACAGAACGTTAGGTTACAGTCATACAGGCTGAAGTCAAGCTGCGTGTCTGCATTCCATTCTCTCTACTGTAAAGTGACAGAAACCTGCAGCACAGAACCAGCTCTCATACACACACACACACACACACACACACACACACACACACACACACACAGCAAAATATTTAATGACGTCATGACGTCACCTCAGAGGGACTCCAACACAGCCCCAGTACAAGATTGTTTACTAGTCTTTGCAGCCCTGGTGGTGTGGGGTCATACGTGCTATGCATGTCCAGTAGAAACTGGGAACTCAAGATTATGCAGATGATGTTTTGTCAATAACAAGTTGTTGTTACATGATAAACTGCCTCATCAAAGCACCAGCCTCTAATTACTGTTTAGTAAATATTAGTGCATCTGATCTGGGGGGGGGGGTGCAGTGTGCTCTTTAAGCAAAACTGTTAACAATAAATAAATAAATAAATAAATAAATAAATAAATAAACAGAAAAAAGAAGAGATCTACAGGAAAAAAAACAAGACACTGGCAAATAAGAAGCTGCTCTTTTTTGTCTCATAGTATTTTTTAAGCAGATTTAGGTTCTGAGTATATCCCACATGTGGTTTATTCACTGAGCTGCTAATAAATATGAGATACAATGGGTTGTATTATCGTCTTTCTTTGCCTTCCTGTCTGCGCTACAACACCATTTTCACCAAGTGACTCTCTATAGCCAGTGTGTGGTTTGCCCGTTCTAGGTTCCTGTAGAAACATGGCGGTGGCAGTCTCTGTTAGAAGACGAGCTGCGTGGACATTCTTAGCAAACGATGACACAGTAATTTGTAATATTATACTAATGAAAAGTTTTATATACTATATTTCATGGCTAATAATAGATCCACTCATGAAATCCCACACACTGCTCCTTTAAAAGGACTTTGTAACAGCCGGGGGCTTCAAGAAGAAAACTGAAACTGTTCCAGCAACCAATTCAGAAGATATCAAGTACTTTTTTCCTAAATAAGAAATGACTGTTGCGTTTACTGTATTTATATTTACAGTTATAATTTATTGTAATGATTTAAAACACATTTATTGCCATGGTATCTGGTTTTAAACAATGTGCTCAGAGGCCTAAGGCTCTCCCACAGTACTGCATAGTTTTAATCCCTGCAGTAGCTGTGCTCTGTTACTGAATCGCCACTTTATGGACGAGATGCTGAAATAAAAACAGCTTAATCTGCCTAGAGGGAAAGCTGTGGGTCAGCTTTCTTCAAATTTGAATACATTTGTGTGTTTTTCAACTATTACATCTTCCGCTCTACATATCAACAACCTGATTGGTTGCCACTCGGCTCATTTGCATAAAATTTGTCAAAAAGCAGAGAGAGCTGGTTGCATCAACAGTTTCACGTCAAGTCATGTGTTTACTGTCATCTCTTGTCACGATATAGTGCACTCTGATAGCTCGAGCATCAAATTAGAATCATTTCATTTATGTATCCACAATAAACACGAGTTTAATGAATTATACACAGAGTTCAAACACAACGTATGTGAATACATTGTATGCGATTGCTATAATCTCTCCACCTCATCATTCCTCCAAGCAGCACAGGAGGAATGCAGAGAAGGCGGAGCGCTAAGAAAACGAAGTTGGTGGGGTGTACGGTTACAGGGCAGCATTAACTGGGCAGCACAGGACCATGGGACTCCTCTGCTGCCCCTTTGAAGGAGAGCAACGCTCGCACAGGATTAGACGAGAACAACAGGAAACAAGCAGGAGCTCTGGAGGAACTTTAGCCCTCGTTAAGCAGAACACAGCAGACCTCCTGACTCAGGACTGTGGGAGGAGGTGCATGGTCCCGAGACTCCCTCTCCCTTCCCCTCTAATACATCACACTCCCTTAATTCCACAGGCTGAATCACTGAGGGAGCTGGTTAATAAAGAACAAGGAGTCCTAAGGTGGAGAGAAAGATACTGCTGGACAGATTACAGAACATCTTCTTGCAAAACATATCAGATTAAGGTGATAAGCCACAAGATGCTTGTGTTCCTATGATTAGCCTACATTTAAGGAGAGTTATGCATAAATACACTGTTACGCATATAAAGTTTCAATAAATAATTTGCTATCAATAAAAATAAAGCTTAAGTCGCTGTTAAGATGTGACGAATGCACCTTCTTGTCAAAAGTTAAAGCATCTACTGTTGGCTGAAGCTCTAGTTGTTCGAACAGAACAATCTAGCGCTTTCCTTGTGACGAGAAAGAGAAAATAAAATGACTGCAGTTGGTAAGATTGAGTTAAAACTGTTCAACGAATTAAAAAAAGCAAAGTTTGATACCAGTGAGCTTTAGTGTTAGCTAACTTAGCTAATGTTAACACCCATTGGCAAAAGCCAAACTAGCCCTTTGCAGGTAACCTTGACATAATCTATGGGTTTTATAGGGTGTTTCTTGTTATAAAGCCACACCTCCTTGCTTTTTGGGTTGTCAGGCTTGTTGATCAGACCACAGTTGACTTATATAGCTAGATAGAGAGCTTTAACTGGTCAGCACAGACCAGTTTTCAAAGCAAACAACTATCTATAAAACTCAAGGGCCCAGTTTTGACACCAAACATTGTCCAGTCCTGTCTTGTAATACCACTTTGCTCATCAAGAGCACGTCACTGTAGCGTCCAGTCAAATTAGTCCAACCTGAGAGGATGAAGAAGTAGCGATGTGGCCCCGATGGTGTATTCTAACCTCATGTCAATCATGTTGACAGTCCTACTCTCAGTTAGATAAACTTTTGTTAAGCGTCCGCTGCTGCAACCTGCTTTTAGCAAGAAACTACGTTCAGCAGCAAACAAAAAGTTGACAAATAGAAGCAGAAAAAGAGTTAACACTGGCACTGCTTTCCACCCTTGGAGAAGACTAAAACAACAAAGTTTAACGCTAAAGCTAGACTGGTAAGGAGTGAAGAGGGCGGAGGACGCATTTCCTGTCCATGCAAGCGGAATGAGTCTATTCACAGCCCCAATAGTTTTAGTGAGTTGGTGCACTAATACTGTGAGGAGCTAGCCACAGGCTGTGCCTATATCAATTTTTCCACAATGGCTTTGAACATGACTCAGTCAGTAAGATTTCAGAACCAGTGACCTGCTGTTGCCCACAGTTTCAGGCACAACAGGACACATCTTTCACCTTCTGAGTCAAAGAATGCGGGGGTGGCACGGCTTTGAGGGGGCGTGGGTGTGCTTATGTAGGACCATTCATTAAACCACCGAGTTTCCTCTTTGTGGGATTGGGGAATATGAGTCAACGTACTTTTATCATTGTCAGCTATGATAAAACCCATTTGGATGCTCTAAGCCGGTCTTGCAACGGTATCAAGGAGGTAGAAATCCAGAATGCCAAAAAATGCATGAACCTGGGTCATCCGTCTAAACATTCCTCAGAGGTTATGTCTGTACTAAAAGAAAGAATCCAAAGCTTTGTTGAACAATCCTAAAATCTGAGTGATTTGGCCAGTTATAAAATAAAAAACTGAGTGTTTTAAGAACTCACCCGTCTTTGAGGTAATTGAATAAGATCTGCTTGGCCGTCTCTTCATGCGTTTGTTGTGACAGCTCCTGCTGACCTTTGAGAAGATCAGGTGTTGTCTGTTTTAGGATGGAAAAGTATAAAACACCAGTGAACTGCTGTGAAAGTTTCCAGCATATTTTTCTCCCGAAGGAGAAGGCAAGATCAAAAGAAAAGGCTAGTACCCTCTTTGTGTGAACTCTTTTATCAAAAACCTCAGCCAACAAAGCTTACTAGCACAATACAACCTGAAAGAGTTAGAACCAGTAGGAGCTGATAAAATGAAAACAAAGAAGAGGACACAGTAGAGAAGACAGAAACTAACCTTTCTTACCTCACCGTCCACCTCTGTAGTTATCTTCTTACTGCCATTCAGAACCGGCCTGGACAAGGACGTCGTAGCCACACTGGTGAGAGTCCTAGTGCTTGGAGTTATTTTCTCTGCTGCGGTTACTTTGTTCTCCACGGGTAGAATGGAGGGTCGAGAAAGGGGCTTCTTATAGCCTACGACAGAAGCTGCAGCACTGGACACCGTTCCTTGTGGGGATCCAGGTGCACTGCTGATCCGTGCCACATTTCTGAAAGCTGATCTGCGTCCAAAAGTGGACGGCGGGGACATGGGGGACTTCTGCAGAACCTGGGATGGTCTAAGCAGATGCTCAGTAGACCTGCCTCGGTTTCTGCTGACTTCGTCCAGGTACTGTGTATCACCCTGTAGGCCAAAGGGCAAGGCGCTGTCCACGCTACGGGAGCGCTTGCGGTCTTCCGGGTTGATTCGATTTCTTCGCCGTCCGTCCTCTCCTCTGTTGGACCTCTTTGCCGTCAAATTTACTGATGAGCTCATCCACTCCTGGAATGGACCCAGTGTCGATATCTCGGCCGGTTCCTGGCAAGAAGGGGATGTAGCGGCGATTCTCGTGGCGGTTTATGGTGTCAGCATATAAAGCCTCCAGCTGCTCTTCCTTGGTTGGCGTAGTCGAGGACATGGAGGAATGGCGGGAGCGTGAAGTTTGAAGCACTGGGCCGCTGGAGTCAGTTCTTCGCAAAGGAAGGACATCAGGCTCTCTGCGACTCCGTTCTAAGCTGGAGTTTGCACTGCTAGCTGTGCTTGGGGTTTTACAAGGCGGCTCAGTGGGAATGCTTGGAGCAGAAGATGCCTGGGGGACCGGTAGACGTGGGTGAGGCTGGGAAGGGGATGGAGGCTTAGCTTGGGGTTGAGACTGAACCTTAACCTGGGTTTGTGCTAGAGGCTTAGGAAGAGGTTCTGAACTGGGTTGGGATTTAAATGAACTTTGGAACTTGGATGAGAATGTTTGACGTGCCTGTGGCTGAGGTCGTTTGCTTGCATCCTGTGCAGGTGGATCTGGGCCTTTGGGTTGGTCTAGGCTGGAGGATCTGTTCTGGGTACTTGCCGGAGAAGTCGTCCTGGGCAATGACCCTGGGTAGAGTGTTCTAGTCTCAGAAGCAGAGAGAGGTTGAGGTGGGGCGCTATGGAAATTATCAAGGGTATTGCTCTCTGGGTCATAAGGCTTAAGGATCTCGGGATGCTTCTGGAAGTTTAGCAGCGCAGTTGTCTTCTTTGCTTGAGTTTCTCTGGGCTCAGAGACACCATTGTGAGGGCCAACTTGTTGCTTTTGGTTCAGGGCTCTATATTCTGCGAATGGGTTGCTGGTCAGATTTTCCCTGGCTCCTTTGAAGTCATAGTCCTGATAGTTATCAATGAAGGACCCTTCAGAGTCAGTGTACCCATTATTGCTGGGGGCTGCGAATGGGTTGGGCCCTCGATCCTGATTATTCAGAACCACATAAGGATGTCCATCTATGCCTTGAACTCTGATGCTGAGGCCATAGCTGCCGCTATTTTGGCCTCTTGCACGTGTAGGCTGAGCGTAGCTCTGCTGTAGCCCAGTGTTTGGAAGGCCACTGACTTTATAGGACTCCATTAGGAACGCTGACAGAAATCCCTCTCCCTGGAAAAGGCTCACCTCTGCAAAACAAAGCCATAATCTTATTATTGGTCCAAAAATGGAAGCCTTCAGATCCAAATGACTTCAGTAAATGTTTTGAAATTCTAACAGCCGCTAACGAGATTTTAAAGACTGGTGACCTTTGATTAGGTCATGGAGTTTATTTATATCTACCAATGAATAAGGTAACTGTGTGTGTAGTCCTAAATCCCAAACAGAGCTCTGGAAAAGCATTACAGTTGACAACACTAGTCAAACAAAACTTGGACAAAAAGATTTCACTGAAAGACAACAGTCATTTTTTTTGCACAGTGTATTATTAGCTAAACACTGTCATTACAGCGCAAACATGGCTAGTGTCAAAACCACTGTAGTTACTCCAGATCTGCCAGTGGTGATTCATTCAGGGCTTTACAATACACTCACCCACTTACTTCATGGGTCATATGGGCATGGCAAACACACAGCCAGTTAAGTAACTGGTATTTCAGCTCGGTCGCAGACACTATAATCTCTAATACGTTCTTAAAGCTCCAGTGACCAAAGCACAGGGAGGCTTGGGCATAGGCTATAGGCAGGGCCTCTGGGAAAACAAACCCTGGCTAGGAAAGCAAACAGCGCTATAGTCCGGAGCCTGAGGTCAGGAAGATAAGAAGGTGAGGGCCTAGAGGGGCTTGGTTTTGTGCACTCAAGTCTATGAAACATAAGAAGATATCATACCAAGAGGGCTACAGCTGTCATAACACGAAATGAGAATCATAAAATGCCTAATTCTGGAGAAACTAGTGTTGATAGGAACCAGACGTCCAAATGAATGTTCGTATATGCTGTCTGATGCTTGAGAACTAGTTTTTTGTTTGTTAAGCAATTTCTATAATCTAGCATGGTGGAAAGGTACATGCATTACAGTCCTAAAGGAAGTCATATCTCTTTCCAAACTACCACTATTTCAGGATGACTAAGATTTCACATAAAGACACATGGAAGTTCACGGCTCGTTTTTGATCAAAATCAGTCCGAAATGTATAGCCACAAAGAAAGCCTTGCCCCAAGGTCGTTTTTTTTGTTTTTTGTACATCCATCAAGAGTCTCTTTCACCTACATAACAACAATTCATGTATCCAGTTACAACACTATGGCTCTAAAAAGACAGGACAATTCATGTGGTTGCATTTAACAATGAGTAACGACCCTACAAACACAAAGCAATATACATATCACCTCTCTCCAGGCATCAAAAAGCCTTTATCAGCTTCCTGTGGCCTCTACTGATAACACAAACAAATAAACACATGATTCTCCTTGGTGCCTCTCTATCACAGAAGACAGACTGAGGCTGGTTTGGGGTGAATGAATAAGGGTTGCATGAGACATGACACAAGCCACAACAAACCCATTCATCAACACGAACACCCAAAAGACAGCAATGCTATCCCCAAACACCCTCCTGCCGTGGTAATATATACAATACGAGGATATTCTAATGTTATTGTGATAAATTACATGTTTATGCTCTTCTTAGTACTTAAAGAACACTGACAACAGCAGAGAGCATAGTTAGGCCTGTGTATTAGGATTTACTACAGTGCTTTGGGAGTCTAGTCCTGTCCTGGTGACCTATTGCTGGCACCAGTATATCAAAATATAGTATATCTGCACATAATGACAATATTATAAATATTTGTTTTATATTTTAGGAAAAAAATATGCTAAAGATGTTAACTTAATCTTAAAATATTGACATAAATACTACTTAATACTAAGAAATATTAAGATATTGCTAAGTAGGACTAGCCGATATGGGAAAAAATCTTATCACGATAATTTTTTTCCATCAGTCAATATCGATATATATCACGATATAAATCAAATCACTATTGCCTTTTTACTTTAAGTGAAAAGAATTTTTAAAATTTGTTAAATTAAATTGTTTTGATTATTTTAGCAGAGTATTTTAAGATTTTTAACACATATAACATGTTTCTTTCAGTCATAGTTAACATTTTCTGTCGTCATTTTCTCTTATTTTGTTCTCACTGCTTGTGTGTGATGCCTGCAGTAACCAAATTACTAGGGTTAAGCTGCCGCTACGCCTACACTCTGTGCTGTGTGCTTCCACCAAACATGAAATGGCTGGAACTCATTTCCAATTGCTGGAATTGAGTTCAGCCACCTGATTGGTTGGGGGGCGGCGCTATTCTCATTCTCATTGGCTATTCGTGTTGTCTCTCAAAACATAGACGGAACTCAATTCTATCGACTTTGTCTTATAGTTTTATCGAGGAAACGTTATTTCGCGATAATTATCGTATCGTTTTTACCGCCCAGCCCTACTTCTAAGCTGCTTAACCTTCTGGGTCCATCAAAGGGCAGACACATACACCCACACACTATAATGAGACAATAATCTAAGCAATTACTATAACATATACCAATATTTTCAAGACAAAAGCGCAACACAAAAAGTCAGTGTTACAAGTTTCAACACACTAAGTCAATATTGTGTACAAGTCATTATTTCAGGTTAAAAGTAATTATTAGAATTTAGAACTATTTCTGGAATTTAACCACTGCATTTCAACCATCTATGCAGTGAAACACTCACATATACACTAGGGGTGTAAGACAATATCAAAATATTAAATATCAGGATATTATGTTTGGTGATACTGTATTGATTCCCAAAAACACAGTATCAATACACAGATTCCTGGCAGACAGTGAATCATTGTGTGTCGCGTTTAAACCTCTGACCACTAGATGAGGCAGTGCTGTAATCCACTCCAACATTAACAAGCAGCACAAGGGCGCAATAATATTGTAAGTATTGATAAACCTGTTCATATAGTGGTGTGTTTTAATAGTAGGATTTGAAAAATTGCAGTATATCACTTTGCTTACAATATATATTGACATATACACACACACACACACACATATATATATATATATATAGATAGATATATTGACTCATGACAGCTGCATCACAATGTGTATTGTATCGCCAGATTCTTGCCAATACACAGCCCTAATATACACACACTAGTGAACTTGTACACTAGGGGGCAGTGAGCACAGTAGCCTGGAGCAGTGGGCAGCCCTATCCAGAGCGTGCCTTGCTCAAGGGCACTTCAGTTGTGTCCTGTTGGTCCAGGGGATCAACCTGGTGACCTTCCGGTCCCAAGACCGGGTCCTAACCTCCAGTTTACAACTGGCCCCATGATTATCTAGACAGCGCAAGATAAGCAATGTGTAACAATCATTGTACTCAGGTTTTTGATAGCAGTTTAAAATTGAGGCCCTACTGCCACACTGTGTAACCTAATCCCGATACAGATACTGCACATCATGAAAAAAAGTATTGATATATGATATTTCTTCCATATCGCCCACCCCTAGCGGCTAATGCCTTTTCTTTTAAGGGTGAAAATACAAAAAAGACGCAAGACAAGCAAAGGAGCGAGTTAGTGACTCTTCCCAGTTTACAGCTAATACACAGGGGAGCAGAAGAGAGTGGAGCGCTCCGGCTTTTAAAAAAAAAGAAGAGGAGAAGGGACAACAATGAGGGCGAGTTAAATAGCGGCATGTCCCTTATGCACGAGAAAAGGCGGTGCGCTACGGAAAAAAAAGAGAGGAGACGAAACAATAGCGTCTTTCAGCCTCAGTATCACATGTATCCAGCACACAGGGACATGGGGGTGTTAATGTAGCTCCTTTTCCTTTCATTGTATCCTCTGGAAGTGCCTAGGTTCTGGCTTCTGACAGAAAGGAAGGCCACATGGCCTGTGCCAGCTAAAATATCCTCACCCTCCACACACAGAGCGCTGCCTCTTGCAGGACTTCGCCACGTCTTTGGTGGGTGGGCTCCACTGTCAATGTCAAAGCCTAACCTTCACACCTAGACTGACTAACCTAAAAATAAAACCACTATCTGTACAAACATACATATACAATCAGAATCAGATTTATTGGTCGAGTATATTGACACACACAAGGAATTCGGCTTCAGCTGTTGGATTTCCTCTAGTAATTATATGCAGTATACAAACAACCTTCACAGCTATGTACATATATGATATAATTAGGTGGTATAAGTCTTATTGCATGAAAGTACACAACAGTTCACTCACTGTTTACATTCATATGAAGGACAATGCAGAAAAATAGACTCACAGGTTTCAAATACGTAGTAGAACAATGAGGAAGATGTGACCAAGGAGCTGCACAAGCTGTATAACAACGAGAACTATGTTAAAATGAAAGTAATATATATTAATTATAAAATTATATATATATATATATATATATATATATATAAAAATATATATATATATATATATATATATAATAATAATATATAATTTTATAATTAATATATATTAATATTAATTAATATATATATTAACATATATAAAATAATGTATCATGTTAAAATGGAAAATGTTTCCAAACGTTTGGTTGTTAATGTACATCAAACGTTTGCCCTTTAAAGTTTTCGGACAGGGTTTTGTCATGACAGCCATCATATGTTTGCATTTTGTTATTCATTCCATGTTTTCACTACCGTCCTGCTCACAGCACTTGGGAGGAGGGCATTGCCACTCTTTGATTCAGATAGGAGGAGAAGAAGGAGGAGAACGAAGCTTGTGCCTCTCTAAGGCGTGTCTTCATTACACCGGATAACACTGAAGACAGGGGATGCATGGTCAGGACAAAAGAGCAGACCATTGAGGCGCTGGACGAGGCCTATAACCTGCATTCATATCAAAAGCTCCAGACTGCTCTGGATAGGCTGCTCATTTGACTTTCAATCAACTTTCAAATGGAAAGAAACTGTAGATCACGAAGGCCTTGACGACAGACAAGATCATGTCCACTGCTGCAGCACATTAGCACGGCAGACCTGGCGACTGTGCTCAACACATAACTTTGAATGCTAAAGAGTAACTAGGGCTGTGTAGTGGCAAGAAACAGGCAAAACGATACAGGGATTATAATACAGGGGTTATTTCAGCAAAACTGTAACCATATAAAAAAATAATACACCACCTTACGTATAGATTTACTAATGCAAAAGTTAGCTCTGCACCCTTACACTACTTGTTTGTGCTGGAGTTGGAGAGTCTAATCGCTGAAATAAGATTATATCACTGGTTTTTAGCAGTCAGAGGTTAAAATGAAACGCTGTGTGGCAATAATCTTGGCACGTAAACTACTATTAAAAATTAATACTGTGTTTTTGAGAGTCAGCACAGAATCACAAAACAAAATATTGCCATATTTGATATTTTTAATATTTTCTTACACCCCCAGTAATGAATATAAAATTGGACGGATCACAAGGTCCTTAAATACATAGACTAAGAGCAAAAACAGGCAACACAGATACGAGCTTAAAGCTTTAATTTGTGGGTTTTGTGATGTCACACAGATCATATCATTTAGGCTTTGTTCAGACTGCTGAATCTGATTTTTATCCAGACTCTTTACAAATCAGTTCCACATTTGGATATTCAGTAGGTTTCCAGTCAGACTTTTACAGACACCTCTGAGTCTGGCTACTGAAATTGGATTTTAAACTGTCCTCCGAGTCGCTTATTCAGCAAATAATGACTATGTCGAATCTGGAGGTGCTGGGATTTGTCATGTAGTTATTGACGCCTGCATTGAGAAACAAATCTGATTTGCCTGCAGTCTAAACACAGCCTTACAAACCCACCTCTTCAGGTTACAGCAGCTTAGCTCTGATCACTGTTGCTGAAGTTATAAAGAGTGTTTCAGCCTCTACTGCTTTTTCTTAAATGAGGCCCAATACGAAAAAATAGGCAATTAAAATTAATTAATTAAGGACACTTGACACAGCATATCCATACGTATTTAACATTTTCAACACAACTTGCACAGCTACCAGAGAAGATCTGGGTAGGTCTGCCTAACCTGCACCCAGAAACCTCCAACCGCCTGCACAGTTTCAACCCAGCCCAAACTTAACACCTCCTGGTTGATCGGGTGTGTTAGGTCAGGGCTGAAACTGGACTATTCAGGAAGCACAGGGCTTAATGTCCCGCTGTCCAGCTATAGTGCTTCACCTTAGATGCTGGAATACTGGCTTCCACATCCAACTAGTATTTCTCAGCTCTGGTCCTGGAGAAAGCACTGCACTGCTTTAACACTTTAGCTCAATAATGAGCTGATTGGAGCAGGGATAACTGGAAAAGTGCTTCTCTGAGTGTTTATGGTTCTACTCAGACCCACTGTCTTTACTAAAGGACTCTCAAACTTGGGTCACGGTGCTGGTAAAGGGAACCAGGTGTCTACACCTCAAATATACACATTCATCTAAAACCACCAGTGGACCTACACATGTCTTATCAGTTGTTAGATGGTAAAAATAGCCAAAGTTTTAAAAACTGAGTTTTCTTTAGAAAACATATATTTATATATTGCCTTACAATGCCCTGCATCCAACTATCCACCATGAACAGATCAAGATAAATGGATTATAAAACATTTTAAGCCAGAATTTTATTAACAACCAATGTGCCAGACATTAGAGAGATATATATATATATATATATATATATATATTTATAAATATATATAATAATATATATATATATATATATATATATATAACCCTTACATAGAATTAGCTGGAGCAGGGACAAGCAGTAATAAAGCACAGGGCAGTAGGCCTCCAGGTCCAGGGCTTTGAAATACTGAACTAGTAGTGCAACAGACGGTCACTGAGGATTCAGCCTTAGATTTTCAGTGAGAGAAGAGTCTGCAGCTCTAGAGAAGCTTTGCAACAGATAGATAGACGCTCTGCTTGGCCTGAGACCAAGTCAGCCTTATTTCCAAACTGAAGACAATATCCTGAAGGTTATCTACTCTCACAGAATCACAGGTACACAGGTGCAACTCTGACTCCCACCAGCAGTCATTCAATAATTATTCCATTCATATATATATATATATATATATATATATATATATATATATATATATATATATATATATATATACACACACATGCTGTTGTTGGGGTTCCACGCTGTGTCTCAGTGTAAGCTGGTTGGCTGGGTGTGTGAGTGAAGGTGCAGCTGACTGGCTCAGGGAGAACTCAGAGAACTCCTGACCTGTTGCTGCCTAGTGGAGTTCCCACGCCGCTCCAGCTCCTCAGAGCAGCAGAGAACGTGGATGGAAAAGGAAGAAAAGACGACTGAAAAGTGCGACGGACACTCACCGTTTTGTCGTGAGGAGCTCGCGAGACTCCGCTGGCTGGTCACCTCGTGTTAGTAACTTTCAGGACTGAGCTGAAGTCCATGCTCCACTGAAGTTCTCCAAAGTCACTTATTGCAGCGCTTGTTTTCAGGGCAAGTTCGACTTTAACCAAAGGGCGAAGCAGCGCCCAAACCCCGCCTTATCCCCGCCCACCGGAGCTCAAGACCACGCCCCTAAACCGCCCCCCTGCTGACTTTCTTAAAGGGCAACTCCGATGACTTTTCCAGAATTTTTGCATAATTAAATCGTTCTCAGTCAAGGGGGTTGATGTTTAATAGTCAAAGGGTTCTGTGTAGAACCAGGAACATGCTTAAAGGGTTCCTTGGATGCTGAAATGGCTCATCAGAGGTTCTAATGGTCCTATATAGCAGCAATAAGGGTTCTTCTATTGTTATAATGTCATGGTTCACAGTTAACAAAGATTGTTCTACCATGAACCATGAAGAAACTTTTGCTTTCCTACTTATTTATTAATTAATTAATTAATTTATTTATTTTTGCATGGTGATGGATGGAGTATACGTTACACAGGGTTCTATATAGCACCAAAAGGGTTATTCAGCGCTTACCATTTTAGGGACTATATAGAACCCTATACATCACATTCATGTCAGTCTGAGGAACCATTTCAAGACACAAATGTGTTTGTGGTTCTACATGAAACCTTTTTCTTTATTAATGAACTTTTGAAGAACCATTGTTTTAAGTGTAAACCCTGATATTTAACAGTATGTTCTATAAAGATCCACATACGACACATTCCCCATCAATGCAAGGAACCTATTAAGCATGTTTCTTTAAGAGTTCATGATTTCATTTGTGTCACAGTGCTGGCGAAGGGAACCAGGTGTCTCCACATCTACAACACAAACGTATGCATTTGAATTTAAGATCTAAAAAAGCCCTGAGTGAACATACACGTGTCCTATGAGTTGTTATATGTGATGTTGATGACGGTAAAATAGTCAAAATCTAAAAAAAATTTTTCTTTAGGGGCCGTTTTGCCTCATAATTCAACCCTACACATCAAACAGGAAAGATAAATGGCTTATAAAACATTTATTCAAAATTTAATCAGTACACTATGTGCCAGACATCAGGCAGCACGTACTGCATATCTAACCATTACATGGAATTTCTTCTTCTCATGGAATTTCTGTGAGGGAGCTCTCAGAGACATTAAACAAAATTCCGGCTCTGCGAGTTTCTCTAGAACAAAGCATTTCATAGCTAGCCACTCGGAACAACTTTGTTATCTCAACCACTTTATTATGTTGAATTTCTGAAAAAGTGGTGGAGATCCCCTTTAAACAAAAGCAGGGCTAAGACTTGTTTGAGCCGTGGAGGAGTGAGAGGAGCCGATAATCCCACATATTTTATATTTCATCAGATTCTCTACCCCAGTGCTTTAATCCTCCTGCACAGTTTTATGTTTTTTCTGCACCGATTAGCTGATGATGGGCAGGTTGTGGACTACAGGCCTGGAACACATCAAGACTAGCTGTGTGTACATTTAGACAGACTGCAGACCCATAGATTCAGGTTTAGCTGAGACATTTGCATAGATTATTATACCAAAATATCTATACATCAGTTATCTTCAGCTTTATCCCACTAGTCGGGGTCAAGGGGGGCACTGGAGCCAATCCCAGCGTCATTGGGTGGATCACCAGTCCATGGGATGGCCAACACACACTCATTCACTAATCTAGAGTGACTGACCAATCTAACATGCATGTGTTTGGACTGTAGGAGGAAACTGGAGTACCCGGAGGAGCCCACTCAAACACGGGGAGAACAAACACACTCCACACAGAACCACCCGGACCGGGAATCCAACCCAGATCATCTTACTGTGAGGAGACAGTGCTGACCACTACACCACCATACTAACCACTACACCACCATACTAACCACTACACTACACCACCGTACTAACCACTACACCACCATACTAACCACTACACCACCATACTAACCACTACATCACCATACTAACCACTACACCACCATACTAACCACTACACCACCATACTAACCACTACACCACCGTACTAACCACTACACCACCATACTAACCACTACACCACCATACTGACCACTACACCACCATACTAACCACTACACCACCCTACTAACCACTAACCACTACACCACCGTACTGACCACTACACCACATACTAACCACTACACCACCATACTGACCACTACACCACCGTACTAACCACTACACCACCATACTAACCACTACACCACCGTACTGACCACTACACCACCGTACTAACCACTACACCACCATACTAACCACAACACCACCGTACTAACCACTACACCACCATACTAACCACAACACCACCGTACTAACCACTACACCACCTTACTAACCACTACACCACCATACTAACCACTACACCACCATACTAACCACTACACCACCGTACTAACCACAACACCACCATACTAACCACTACACCAAGACAGTCATAACTAATGGTAATACAAATCTCTCCTTATGCTTTATAGTTAAACAGGCTGGTTTTGTTATTTCACCTTGAAGACTGATATATGAGCTCTGTTTTGATTGGCTGTCCTGTATTATCTCTCATTCACAATGCAGCTCAGGCAGTTTATAACTTCAGTATGAGTGGGCGGAGTTAAACCTCGTAAACTTAATAAGTACAAGGTTTTCATGACGTCATTAAAAAGTTATTTTAAAATCACCGCTGGTCAGCAGGATGATCTAAAGTGCAACTGAGAACTTTTTAGTCTGAAATGAAATGCTAAAGTGTGAGACGTGGCAACGGTAAAGCAATGCACCTTTTAAAAATTTGTTCTTCAGGGGTTTGAGAAGTGTTTGTACATCCAAAGAAAAATATGTATCAGCAAAAAAATCATTTTACAGGAGACCCCAAAAACCTTCTTTACTGTTAATGTAAGTCAGTGTAAGGAGGTTTTATTATAAGAGAATTCGAAGCATTTCTATTGGTCCATTCATCATGAAACTTTTAGTGGATATAAAGGACAACTGTGGTGTTCGAATGTTATAGAAAAATAAAAAATAGACAAATATTGAGGTACTTGTTTTTCTATGGACAGAGTCCACAAAATCCTACTGTACATGATTTTTGGAATCTTTAAAAGCTTTTAAAAATAATAGTACAGCAGTAAGTGTACCAGTGTTTATGAGCTGATCTAAAGCAGAAATTAAAACATTAATGTATGTAGAAACATACAAGTGTGTTATTAGGTGATCCCCCAGAAAGTACAAATAGGTCAACATTTGGAAAAATAAAACGAGTAATTAGTGAAATTAGCTGATTTATAACCTTAATTAGGTATAATAAGTCTTGGCCTGGTAACAGACAGGAGCTGAATACCTGAATACTTAAGACCGACAGCGCCATCTAGTGTGAGAGCATAATAGAATGCAGGCAGTACTGTTTGTTTAGAGGACCCTGTAAAAGTAACAGATTGGAAAATCCAGATTTTAAATCTTAGTTCTGTTAGTCCAGAAACTTCCTGCCCTCATTATAAGCTTTGCCACATAAGAATAACATCCTGTAAAAAAGCAACTTCTGACAGGCTGAAGGCCTTGAGATGAAATACGCTCCTTCCTTTTGTTGTCACTCCACCTCTTCACAGCCGCAGTCAAGGTCCAAGCCTTGGGAAAATATTAAAGCAACTCTTTTCCAAAAACCTTGACTCTCAGCAACATTGAGCAAGATTGTAGCTGCACTACAGTGAATCTACACTGAGTCACTATTAGAAACACCTACATTCACTGGCCAGTTTATCAGAAACACCTACCATATCATTGCGGTTCAGTCATATTACACACATTTATGGAAAGGCAGTATTTAGATTACAGTTAATTGCTACATTTTAGGAGGATACTTTTTAAATAGGTATCTACTCAATAAAAAATACTTTAAATCTCTGTAAGAGGTTCCAGTCTGAGGAGATAAATAGCTGAACATGAGTAATGATAAACTGAACAGCTGTTCAGTGAAAATCACATATCTACCCACCATAACGTCCATCACCATCCATTATCCTCCCCTTTATCCCTCTGGTCGGGATCACGGGGGGGCTGGAGCCAATCCAAGCATCATCAGGCAAAGGCAGGGTTCTCCATGGACAGGTCGCCAGTCCATTGCACTCATACCTACAGGTAATTTTGAGAGTGATTGATCAACTTATCATGCATGTGTGGTTTGGATTGTGGGAAGAAACCGGAGTACCCGGAGGAAGCCCACTCAAGCATGGGGAGAACATACACACTCCACAAACAACGGCCTGGATCGTCTACACCACCGTGCTGCCCCACCATAACAGTCAACAACAATTAAATACATCAGTACTTATATAAAATATATTACTGAATACATTTACAACAGATATTTCAGTTTTTTCTCACTTTATCCTGCACAACTCTGACTGTCTGTAGCCCACCTTGTCCACTGCAGGACCACCACTGAGCACTGACATTAAGAATCTGTTAATAATATTCTTCAGAGTTTTTAACTTGCATTATTTATATTGTGTATATTGTATCTATCCACTGTGGGACTAATAAACGATTATCTTATTTTATCCTAATATTCGGGTGGTGGTCTATTCACAGCGTAGCAGTGACACTGAGGTGGATGTCTGTGTGGTGCTGGGATCAGCAGCGGTGCTGAATAGTTCACTAAATCAAAGGTATCCAGCCAGTAGCACCTCCATGGTCAGAAACTGGCCTCTGATGAAGCTCTGCAAAGTCATGAACGTGCATCAAAATATAGGCTATGGTGTCAACAAGGTGGAGCTGGAAAAGAGCAGTGGCCACTGTAGGGTTCCAGGATTTCCCTGGATTGTCCAGTTTGTTGGTTCCGCAAAACATCCAGGAATCCAAGCATTTCTTATCGTTGCTATCTGAAGAAGAACATGTATCTTTATTTTTTTTCGTTTTTTATTTTTCTATATCATTTGAAAATGAGAGCTGCTTTTTATATTCTTTGAAAGTTTCATGATGAACGGACCAATAGAAATGTTTCAAAATTATTAAAACCTCTTTACATTGACTTACATTGAAAGTTAAGAAGGTTTTTGTTCTCTACTGTAAAGTCACTACTTTGGAGATGCTCTTGGACAGTGATGATATTTCTCATAGAGTTTGAGTTCCTTCTTTTAATCCTGTCATCACTTGTATGTAAAGAATGGTTTTGATGAGCTCAGCGTGGAGACACCTGTTGGAGAAAGGTGCACTGTTGGTTGACATGTTCAAGCACTAAGTAGAACTTTGGCGGGAGGAGTTTAGGTTCTGTAGGATCTTCTACAGTATATAGTATGTTAACACTCTATGGTAGTCCAGGGTAGAGGGGGCTCATAGCAAAATATGGGATATGTCATCATTAACTGCAAGCCCACACCAACATTGTAGGTGTTTCAGATAAAATGGCCAACCAGTGAAGGTAATAGACAGGTTTTTCTAATAAACCTGCAGCTGAGTGTGTTTCTTTTGAATCTCTTGAGTTAGCTCATTTATTGGAAATGCGTTTGTGGTGGGTTATGGATCTGCTGGACACTTACAAGCTTCTGGTGAAGTTCTACACAGCAGTGTTCACTAAAACTATTACAGTTAAAAGCTTTACAAATGTTCTATATAGAACATTATACACACTCTTCATCAATCTGAAGTGCTGAAGAAACATTTAAGCATGAGTGGTCATGGTTCTACATAGAACCATTGTTTTAACTAAACCTCTGTAGAACCTTGAAGAAGAGTGTATACCGTATGTTAACACTCTAGCAACACTGCTGTGCTGTGAAAGAACGGCTGTCCAAATAATATCTGGTCCATGGTGGTCCAGGGTAGAGGGGGCTACAGTGGGATACAGTCATAAACTGCAAACCTACCCAAACATTGTAGGTGTTTTTGATAAACTGGCCAGCCAGTGAAGGTAAAAGGCAGGTGTTTCTCATAAACCTGGTTTCTGTCTGAGTGTGAGTGGAGGAGTGTGCTGGACTTCAGTTTGTATATGAATTCTAGTGCTGGGTCAAGTTACCGCAGTGGACAATGGAAGCTGTTCATGGCTCCAAAGCTCAGACAGAGAGTGTCCAGCAGAGGGCAGTGTGAGTCTCCATTTGGAGAGAGGAGATCTGAGGGTGAAGAAACCCCATTAGCTGGCAGCACGTGGTAAACAGGACTATCATTTCTTGGCTTTTTGGATCCGTGCAGGGCTTAACATGAGTTTGTTTTATAATGTGTAATCTCAAGTGTGACCAGCCATTTTGTCATCCATGGGCACATTGAAAGGCCTAGTGGTCAGCAAAACGCTGACAAAATGGGGCGTGTATAAACTGGAAGTCTCATTGGCTGTGTAGAAGTCAGAGACCACCTCTCCTTTAGTCCACTTCCAGTCGGAACAGCCATTACAGCACATGCCACTCTTTTTTCAGGGTATATTTCTGAGAAGGAGTCAAAAAAAAATTTAAAAGCTATAAATGGGACTCCTGACAATCACCTGGGACACCTGGTAGACCACCAAACCTGTCGCTATGAACAGCACTTTCCTCTTTTAAAGAGAGAGACGAACATCAAGCTGCTCCAATCAGATCTGAAAACATCTACATGTGTTCT
>CM038728.1:27945863-28051074 GCA_021613375.1 Megaleporinus macrocephalus | reverse complement strand
CATCCATCCTTTTATTTCCATCATTCAGTCCATCGATTCAATCCATTTTTCATCAATCCATCCTTTTATCTTTCTATTAATCTTTCCATCATCCATCCATCTATCTATTTATCTTTCCATCCATCCATTCATTTTCTCCATCCATTTCTCCATCTTTCAGACCCTTGATCTCTGTTTCTCATCCATCTATCGTTTAATCTTTCCATACATTAATACATCTGTCTGTCTATCTATCTATCAGTCCCTCGATCTGTTTCCTTCCATCTTTTAACCTTTCCATACATTAATCCATCTATCCTTTTAACCATCTATTTATTTTTTTTTTCATCCATTCATACATCTTTTAGTCCCTCCATCTGTTTTCCATCCATCTGTCTTTTAATCTTTCCATACATCTATCCATTCATTTTTTCCATCCATTTATCCATTTTTCAGTGCCTCAATCCATTTTTCCATCCATGTATCTTTTAATCTTTCCATACAATAATCGATCCATCCATCCATTCATTTTTTCCATTCATTTATCCATCTTTCAGTCCCTCAATCTCGGTTTTCCATCATCTATTGTTTAACCTATCAGTAATATTTACATCCATCCTTCAATCTTTTGATCCATCTATCCATCTCGGCCCTTTCTATTTTAATATGTACCCAAACTTGTGCATACAACAACAGCGATGTAGCTGTCCGTCTTAAAAACTGCACCTCTAATCCAACTAAAACACATTCACAATCCAATTCAAGACGATTAGAAATATGATTCTGGATTCTGGTTGGTTATTACAGATGCGTCTCTGTCCGGACCCTGTGACCACTAAAATGTGGTCCAACACAACAAACAACAACAATGTCAATTCTGGACTGACTGAAGTGCTGGAATTTGAGTGCCACAGAGTTGTGATCAGAGGAGATTTGAAGCATGTCTGCTTGGAGAGCAAAATTACACCATTGCATTCGAGTATGAAAGCTATGCATACAGACGCCTACGACGTTACCACAGATCTGAAACTAATCCAATTTGTCTGAACACAGTTTAAGGAACTGACTCTCAGGAACACTTGTTCATCACACACTCGTTTATCACTCGGCCTCTGCTGTTCATATAAACATGTAAACAGAAGCTCCTGTATAGAACGAAGACCCAGGCTGAGATACAGACCCACAGCTGACACAGAACTGGTTTACATAGATATCACCCACCAACCGCCAGAGCATCAACACACCACCAACACTTTCAGACATTCAGAGAGAGAGAGAGAGAGAGAGAGAGAGAGAGAGAGAGAGAGAGAGAGAGAGAGAGAGAGAGAGAGAGAGAGAGAGAGAGAGAGAGAGAGAGCAACAAAGAGAGTAAAAGAGAGAGAGAAAGTGTGTGAGAGAGTGTGTGTGTGTGTGTGTGTGTGTGTGTGTGTGTGTGTGTGTGTGTGAGTGTTTGGAAAAGAGAGAGAGGGAGAGAGAAAGAAAGTGAGAGAGAGTGAGCGAGAGAGAGAGAAAGCGTGAGAGAGAGAGGGAGCGTGAGAGAGAGAGGGAGCGAGAGAGAGACAAAGAGAAAGAGAGAGAGTGTGTGAGAGAGAGTGTTAGTGTGTGTGTGAGTGAGTGTGAGAGAGAGAGAGAGCAAGAGAGACAAAGAGAGAGAGAGAGAGCAAGCGAGAGAGAGCAACAAAGAGAGAGAGACAGAGAAAGTGTGTGAAAAAGAGAGAGAAAGAGAGAGAGGGAGAATGAAAGAGAGTGTGAGAGAAAGAGAGAGAGAGAGAGTGTGTAAGAGAGAGAGAGAGTGTGTGAAAGAGAGAGAGAGAGAGAGAGAGAGAGAGAGAGAGTGTGAGAGAGAGAGGGAGCGAGAGAGAGAGACAGAGAGAAAGAGAGAAAGTGAGAGAGAGAGTGTGTGTGTGTGTGTGAGAGAGAAAAAAAAGAGAGTGTGTGAAAAAGAGAGAACAAGTAGTGAAAGAAAGAAAGAAAGCATGCAGAGGTAAAAACAGAAGTAAAGGTCAAGAAAGAGAGAAAGACAGAAAGAACAAACAGAGAGAGATCCTGTACCAGACAGAGAGAGACAAAAAGATACTGTTAAGTACTATAAAAGTGATGAATAGAAAAAAAACAGAGGGACTAAGAGAGGATGACAGAGTGAGAGAGAGAGAGAGAGAGAGATAGAGAGAGAGAGAGAGAGAGAGAGAGAGAGAGAGAGATTAAAATAAAGGACATTTGCATGTTACCTGTTTAGCCTCTTCCACAGATGCGTGCAGCTTCCGCAGCTCCTTCTCGTACTGCTCCCTCAGTTTGTCCACCTCCTGGTCATGGGTGGCCACCTCCTCCTTCAGCGCTCCTTTAAGAGCGGTCAGCTCTCTCTCACGCCTCCTCAGCACCTCCTCTTGATCCTCTTTAGCCAGCAGCACCTCCTGCAGATCCAGCTTCAGCTGCATCAGGTCCTGAGAAGAAGGAGACACAACATTATCATTACCATTTCCAACGACAGGGAGCTTCTGACCAACTGTGGAAAACATGCTGTTAACTATGACCCGAACTACATCATACGGGCTACAACAGCGTTAGCAGCCACTCTGAGGGCTGGCATGCTGTCCACGTTTACAGCTTACAGTGTAGTCATCAAAATACATCAGTAAGAATATCAGAGATTACTGAACAACCAGGAACGTCTGAGTCTGGACATACAGTCTGGTGGGATATTATATATATTGTGTAGATCACCTCCATCATGGACTCCTTCTCTGCGCTGTCTGACTGTGACCGCTTGGCTCTGTCCAGCTCATCATGCATTTCCGAAAGCTGGTCCTGCAGGTCTCTGATCTCCGTCTGATACTGCTCTCTCTCCATCTTTACCTGGAAGAGCCTGTCAATCACAAAACATAAGTATTGCATGGATTATGTGTAGTCTATATGTGTATATTTATATATAACTATAATATGTACCACATTTAATATATATATTATTGCTGGAACATCACTGTGAGGCTTTGATTGCATTCAGTTTGAGTGAGGTCAGGTATTGATATTGGATGATCAGTTCTGGATCACTGTAACTCATCCCAAAGGTACTGGATGGAGCTTAGTCATCCAGAGAACCCAGTTTCACTGAGCTGTGCTGAGCGATATCATTTTGACTGGAGCATCAGAGTATTGCCTCACTCTGAAACCAGACCAGTGTTGCTCCTTCTGTCAAGCTAGACATTCCTTTTCTTCCCCCACTGACTGCCCATGTGTGACATGAGAGATGCAACACCAACTCCAAAGCTTGCATGATCTGCGGTGCTGAGCTGTTCAGCAGAACTACATACTGGAAATTCTCACAGATCACGACCGAGTAGTCATACAGACATTACACACAGTCAGCCTTGTGTTGTCCATTACGCTGTGAGAATGATAAAGAAGCTGATATTGAAAGCCTGTGATTAGGTTGTGATTTCAAGCCTAAGCCTTCTGGAGAAAAAAAAACAGTGAAGCTCATAATGTTCAGCTAGAGTTTGTTTAATACCTGCCATAAATTATGGAATTAGGAGTGAATATTCCTGTGTCTGAGGGAGGTACAAGCATGGAGCGAGAAACAGAAACTGGAGCAGAACTAGAGTGGAGTGATTAAACAAACCTGCTGGAGGGCTTTACACACCTCAAGCCCACACTATGCACTGGACACGGTGACCTTCAGCTCATGTGCTCCTACTCCAGAGCTTCTTATTCAATTGTGAATGCTTTTCTATGCAGATTACACAAACTGTGTGTGTGTGTGTGTCCTTGTAGAGGTATATTTGTAAGGACCACATGTCCTTACTAGTATAGGACATCTGAATAATTTGGTAACATGAGAACAATAAGCACATTTTCTCCAAAAATCAAATGAAAAAAAATAATAGAGCACTAATTAGTCTTTTAGTACTTTAAGGTTAGGGTTAGGTGTAGTATAATATAAGGTACTGAGGTTAAGGTTAGGGTTAGGTGTAGTATAATATAAGGTACTGAGGTTAGGTTAGGTTAGGTGTAGGTGTATAATATAAGGTACTGAGGTTAGTGTTAGGTTAGGTGTAGTATAATATAAGGTACTGAGGTTAATGTTAGGTTAGGTGTAGTATAATATAAGGTACTGAGGTTAAGGTTAGTGTTAGGTGTAGGTAGTATAATATAAGGTACTGAGGTTAAGGTTAGTTAGGTGTAGTGTATAATAAGGTACTGAGGTTAAGGTTGTGTGAGGTGTAGTATAAGGTACTGAGGTTAAGGTTAGTGTTAGGTGTAGGTGTAGTATAATATAAGGTACTGAGGTTAAGGTTAGTGTTAGGTGTAGTATAATATAAGGTACTGAGGTTAAGGTTAGTGTTAGGTGTAGTATAATATAAGGTACTGAGGTTAAGGTTAGTGTAGGTGTAGGTGTAGTATAATATAAGGTACTGAGGTTAAGGTTAGTGTTAGGTAGGTGTAGTATATATACAGGTACTGAGGTTAAGGTTAGTGTTAGGTGTAGTATAATATAAGGTACTGAGGTTAAGGTTAGTGTGAGGTGTAGGTGTAGTATAATATAAGGTACTGAGGTTAATGTTAGTGTAGGTGTAGGTGTAGTATAATATAAGGTACTGAGGTTAAGGTTAGTGTTAGGTGTAGGTGTAGTATAATATAAGGTACTGAGGTTAGTGTAGGTGTAGGTGTAGTATAATATAAGGTACTGAGGTTAGTGTAGGTGTAGGTGTAGTATAATATAAGGTACTGAGGTTAGTGTAGGTGTAGGTGTAGTATAATATAAGGTACTGAGGTTAAGGTTTAGTGTTAGGTGTAGTATAATATAAGGTACTGAGGTTAAGGTTAGTGTTAGGTGTAGGTGTAGTATAATATAAGGTACTGAGGTTAAGGTTAGTGTTAGGTGTAGTATAATATAAGGTACTGAGGTTAAGGTTAGTGTGAGGTGTAGTGTAGTATAATATAAGGTACTGAGGTTAAGGTTAGTGTAGGTGTAGGTGTAGTATAATATAAGGTACTGAGGTTAAGGTTAGTGTTAGGTGTAGTATAATATAAGGTACTGAGGTTAAGGTTAGTGTTAGGTGTAGGTGTAGTATAATATAAGGTACTGAGGTTAAGGTTAGTGTTAGGTGTAGGTGTAGTATAATATAAGGTACTGAGGTTAAGGTTAGTGTTAGGTGTAGTATAATATAAGGTACTGAGGTTAAGGTTAGTGTGAGGTGTAGGTGTAGTATAATATAAGGTACTGAGGTTAAGGTTAGTGTAGGTGTAGGTGTAGTATAATATAAGGTACTGAGGTTAAGGTTAGGGTTAGGGTTAGGTTTAGTATTATTTAGTATAGTAAAAAAAGGTCAATAGAAACCTATGGATGACCTCACTAATGGAGTAAAACAAACGTGTGTATTTGATCTCCTGGGTGTGTGTGTGTGTGTATGTATACGTTATACACACATATATGCACACATAATCTGAAACCTAATCGTAATGTTAACTTCAGTAACCATAACTAAATGTATTTTAATGTATACAAATTTTTATACATAAATTACATAAATAAAATATTTATTTCAATAAATACTGTTTACAAAATATCAAGTAAGAAGTATAGCACTTTTATAAAACAGTACTTTGCCAGAACGTTGCATTTCGCTGGCATTCACCTTAAAGTCAAGATATTTTAGTCCTGAAACCGCAGAATATTTATATATTTATATATTATACACACACCTTGCTATATTTGTGAGGTCGTTCTTATTCTATTGATCTTTTGTTATACACACACACACACACACACACACACACACACACACACACACACACACACAGTCAGAACACCTGCACTCTGAATCTTATCTAACTGCCCACTGAGTGAGTACTTGCAGCCCATTAACTATTAACTGTGCTCCCCTGAACTATCGTCCACCTGCTGGAGTAATCTCAGGTAAGCCACCTGCAAGACACTCAGCAGAGGAATAATACTCAACTAATCGGCTGAACAGGCAAGTCTTTATGGCAGAGAGAGAGAAAACTGCGCCTGTTCGCTACAGAAACCTGTCACGACTATTCAACACACGGGTCATTACGACCCCTGTGATCTGACTTGTTAGGGGTTGTTATTCAGTTGGGGTTTTTTTTCCCTCAGTAGGGGCTTTTCTAAAGCATGTCTGACGATGTCTTACTCCTCCAGAGTGGTGCGCAGATCTGCCTCCGTTTTGGCCAGTTTGTCTCTCAGTCTGCTGCACTCAGCCTGACTCAGCTCCAGTTCCTTCTGCAGGTCCTTCAGTCCAGCGCCGGCCTTCTCCTGAGCATCACTCAGACCCTTCTGCTTCTGCAAGAGAAGATGTAGCTCTACAGGTTACTGATTTCACAGAATGTTTGGAATCAATGTTTTCAGATATAGGACACTAATGAGGGTCACTACATCTTCCTTCATCTGTAACATACCGTTGTTGGCCAAAGAAAAGCAAATAGTGATCAAAAACGATCTTTACTTTTAATGTAAGTTAATAGAACCAGAGCTATATTGAAACTTTTCTACTGGTCCATACATCATGAAACTTTCACACAATGTAAACTGCAGTGGCTGTACAAATAAATGTATAAATAATAAAAAAAGGAGGCTCATTTCAGGATTCTGGGTGATTTTTTAAGCTCGATTAATCACTGATGCTTGAACACAGCTCGATGATGTCTGGCTAGGAGGGCCGGTCTATTGAATGATCTGGTATGTGTATCAAGTGCTAATCAAGTCTCTGGACAAATACTTTATCAGTGAATTACTGTCCCATCACTCCAATTGTATTAGTTGTTCTAATATAATTTAATTTGACACCACTAGCTGACCTTTTCATTGTTTGCACATTTAGTATAAATAATAATAAATAATATTTATCATTTGATACTTGTTATTCCTAAAAATAAAAAAATCAAACAAACAAAACTTAAAATAACTAAAAAAAAAATTTTAATTAAACATCTGGTGTCAAGTTTAGACTAATTCAGTCTATGCTGTAAAATGAATTGATAAAGTGCATAATTATCAATATTACAATTAATTCCAAACAGCAGTTTATAGAAACTCACGACCTCTCCTGACCTCTTCACCTCTGTTTACCTGACTACACGTGCTGAGTGAGTTCAGTCTGCAGCTTTTCTTGGCGCCGTCCTTTAAAATCCAGTAATTGTTTAATATGATTACATCTTCTGAAGTGGGCGGGGTGGGTGGGATTGGCAGTAGACAAGAAGGAAGCTAATGCACGGGGGTAAACAGACTGCCCAGGAGGTCTGAGGTAAAGTTGATGAGGTGTAAAAGCTACACCAGCATAGATATTCAGTGTTATTTAAGGATTTCGATCAAAATACTATCAAATGATTAATGACCTTCTGCACATTTCTGCAGGACCTTCCTCTGGACTGAATAATGCCACTGAAAATATGTGGTGTTATGTAGATATTCAAGACTGGAATACCTTGCTTTCTTCCTCCAGTTGCTTTTTAAGATGAGAAACCTCTCTTTCCAGTTCCACTCTCTGCTCCTGCAGGGCTTTAGCTTGGGCGGCCAGGTCCGGAGACTGGTGGGGTAAGTTTATAGGCGATTAGTTGGTGCACAACAACACTGAGACAACAGAAAGAGGACAACATTAGCATTTCAATTTATTATGATTACTATATATTGCAATATATTGTAAATTATAACCCAATGATATGAGACTGTTAATAGACTGAATATGTTCTACAAAATAAAATAATATATATAATAAAAATAAATCTAAATAAGATATAAACAAAATAATCATTATATATATATATATATATATATATATATATATATATATATTTTTTTTTTTTTTTTTTTTTTTCTTATTTAAAACTAGTGTTCTATGTACTTTACATGTACTCCTTTGAGGTGATTTATGCATTTTGGCCAATGTTTTCCCACACATTTTAACTTCAAAGTGATCAAATGCCTCTTTTTTCATAATTTTTCACGTTGCCAAGTATGTACAAAGAAAAAAAACGACAAAGATCATTTTTCTTGGCAAGCAAACGAGGCTGGGATTTTGGCAGCAAGTGCTGAACGTTAACATTCATGCCCATGTGCTTTCTCGTTCAGCACGCACATGTTTAAACATTAGCCGTGAGTGCAGCACTGGCTGGGTAAACACTGGCGGCTGCCTTTTCCTCACCGCAGCCCAAAGCCTCTCTGAGCGGACGGCCTTTTGATAAGGAGCTCACAGTATTAGCTCTTTGCTGAGCCCAATTACTACAACACAACAACGGCTCACTTTGTTGTCTGCCCGCATGCTGCCCGCGGCTCGGGACTTCAGAGTCTGGATCTTCTCAAACACCAGGTTGACCTTCCTCTTGGTGGTGTCGTCGCTGTCGCTGCTTCTGCAAAACAGACACAAGTCTAGCTGTAATATCAAGTAGTTTGTGAATAACAAGAATAACAAGATATATGATAGTCAGTATTTATCTTTGAGTGAGTAGGAAAAAAAAACAAGGCCTACCAATCAAATCACCTTGAAGGTTAAAATCAAAGAAAAACTCTCTATTCTTATTACATAATGTTGTAAAATATATATGTACACACAAACATGCTTTTTCCTGAATATTCACACACACGCAAACATTTGTTTCTATGAATTGTAGGACCATTACATAGACTTCAATTCATTCCTGGAATCTTACCCAAACCTTAACCAGAACTACTCTAATGTTAACTCCACCCAAACCTTAACCTTACTCCGACCTTACCATTTAATGATTTACACAAGGATGAAAAGTACCCACAACATGAGTATGTCCATAGGTTTTGGTCCCATCAATGCGATATAAACCTGACTGACACAGACACACACACTTACATGCATACATACAAGCATACATACATACACACAAGCTACATACATGCATACACACATACATACAAACATACATGCATACATACATACATACATACATACAAGCATACATACAAACCTCATTAAAGCTTTGTCAGTCACACGTGCTGGCTAATGTTTTTGAATTATGCTCAAAAGCATCACTACTCAGACATTCAGTAATACTTCAGTAGGATTATGAACAAAATGTAAATTCAATCATTTGTTTAGGGTAAAGGCTCTCTCAAGGCAAAAGTGCTCATTCATCATTGAAAAAAGGTTAAAGAAAAAACATATGCAATATACAGGCTCATCTAATATATATTTATTTATTTAATTTTATTTATTTATTAAATTTATATATATATATATATATATATATATATAGGTGTGAGAGAGAGAGAGAGAGAGAGAGAGAGACAGAGAGAGAGAGAGAGAGAGAGAGAGAGAAAGAGAGTGAATTGAAGTGGATCAGAGTTTAATCCTTGATATTTCTGGGAAAAAAAAAAAATCAGTCTGGCGCTTAGCCTGAACTGAGAGGGCACCGTGTACGGCTTTGATGTGTCACCCGCTGACCTGCCCACCCTAATTACCCCACCTACCGGTGGCCAGGCACATGCTTGAGAATGTGTTTGCTGGACATAACTACCCTTCATTCCCCAAACAGAGAAAAAGTACAGAACGTTAGGTTACAGTCATACAGGCTGAAGTCAAGCTGCGTGTCTGCATTCCATTCTCTCTACTGTAAAGTGACAGAAACCTGCAGCACAGAACCGGCTCTCATACACACACACACACACAGACACACATACACACACACACACAGCAAAATATTTAATGACGTCATGACGTCACCTCAGAGGGACTCCAACACAGCCCCAGTACAAGATTGTTTACTAGTCTTTGCAGCCCTGGTGGTGTGGGGTCATACGTGCTATGCATGTCCAGTAGAAACTGGGAACTCAAGATTATGCAGATGATGTTTTGTCAATAACAAGTTGTTGTTACATGATAAACTGCCTCATCAAAGCACCAGCCTCTAATTACTGTTTAATAAATATTAGTGCATCTGATCTGGGGGGGGGTGCAGTGTGCTCTTTAAGCAAAACTGTTAACAATAAATAAATAAATAAATAAATAAACAGAAAAAAGAAGAGATCTACAGGAAAAAAAACAAGAAACTGGCAAATAAGAAGCTGCTCTTTTTTGTCTCATAGTATTTTTTAAGCAGATTTAGGTTCTGAGTATATCCCACATGTGGTTTATTCACTGAGCTGCTAATAAATATGAGATACAATGGGTTGTATTATCGTCTTTCTTTGCCTTCCTGTCTGCGCTACAACACCATTTTCACCAAGTGACTCTCTATAGCCAGTGTGTGGTTTGCCCGTTCTAGGTTCCTGTAGAAACATGGCGGTGGCAGTCTCTGTTAGAAGACGAGCTGCGTGGACATTCTTAGCAAACGATGACACAGTAATTTGTAATATTATACTAATGAAAAGTTTTATATACTATATTTCATGGCTAATAATAGATCCACTCATGAAATCCCACACACTGCTCCTTTAAAAGGACTTTGTAACAGCCGGGGGCTTCAAGAAGAAAACTGAAACTGTTCCAGCAACCAATTCAGAAGATATCAAGTACTTTTTTCCTAAATAAGAAATGACTGTTGCGTTTACTGTATTTATATTTACAGTTATAATTTATTGTAATGATTTAAAACACATTTATTGCCATGGTATCTGGTTTTAAACAATGTGCTCAGAGGCCTAAGGCTCTCCCACAGTACTGCATAGTTTTAATCCCTGCAGTAGCTGTGCTCTGTTACTGAATCGCCACTTTATGGACGAGATGCTGAAATAAAAACAGCTTAATCTGCCTAGAGGGAAAGCTGTGGGTCAGCTTTCTTCAAATTTGAATACATTTGTGTGTTTTTCAACTATTACATCTTCCGCTCTACATATCAACAACCTGATTGGTTGCCACTCGGCTCATTTGCATAAAATTTGTCAAAAAGCAGAGAGAGCTGGTTGCATCAACAGTTTCACGTCAAGTCATGTGTTTACTGTCATCTCTTGTCACGATATAGTGCACTCTGATAGCTCGAGCATCAAATTAGAATCATTTCATTTATGTATCCACAATAAACACGAGTTTAATGAATTATACACAGAGTTCAAACACAACGTATGTGAATACATTGTATGCGATTGCTATAATCTCTCCACCTCATCATTCCTCCAAGCAGCACAGGAGGAATGCAGAGAAGGCGGAGCGCTAAGAAAACGAAGTTGGTGGGGTGTACGGTTACAGGGCAGCATTAACTGGGCAGCACAGGACCATGGGACTCCTCTGCTGCCCCTTTGAAGGAGAGCAACGCTCGCACAGGATTAGACGAGAACAACAGGAAACAAGCAGGAGCTCTGGAGGAACTTTAGCCCTCGTTAAGCAGAACACAGCAGACCTCCTGACTCAGGACTGTGGGAGGAGGTGCATGGTCCCGAGACTCCCTCTCCCTTCCCCTCTAATACATCACACTCCCTTAATTCCACAGGCTGAATCACTGAGGGAGCTGGTTAATAAAGAACAAGGAGTCCTAAGGTGGAGAGAAAGATACTGCTGGACAGATTACAGAACATCTTCTTGCAAAACATATCAGATTAAGGTGATAAGCCACAAGATGCTTGTGTTCCTATGATTAGCCTACATTTAAGGAGAGTTATGCATAAATACACTGTTACGCATATAAAGTTTCAATAAATAATTTGCTATCAATAAAAATAAAGCTTAAGTCGCTGTTAAGATGTGACGAATGCACCTTCTTGTCAAAAGTTAAAGCATCTACTGTTGGCTGAAGCTCTAGTTGTTCGAACAGAACAATCTAGCGCTTTCCTTGTGACGAGAAAGAGAAAATAAAATGACTGCAGTTGGTAAGATTGAGTTAAAACTGTTCAACGAATTAAAAAAAGCAAAGTTTGATACCAGTGAGCTTTAGTGTTAGCTAACTTAGCTAATGTTAACACCCATTGGCAAAAGCCAAACTAGCCCTTTGCAGGTAACCTTGACATAATCTATGGGTTTTATAGGGTGTTTCTTGTTATAAAGCCACACCTCCTTGCTTTTTGGGTTGTCAGGCTTGTTGATCAGACCACAGTTGACTTATATAGCTAGATAGAGAGCTTTAACTGGTCAGCACAGACCAGTTTTCAAAGCAAACAACTATCTATAAAACTCAAGGGCCCAGTTTTGACACCAAACATTGTCCAGTCCTGTCTTGTAATACCACTTTGCTCATCAAGAGCACGTCACTGTAGCGTCCAGTCAAATTAGTCCAACCTGAGAGGATGAAGAAGTAGCGATGTGGCCCCGATGGTGTATTCTAACCTCATGTCAATCATGTTGACAGTCCTACTCTCAGTTAGATAAACTTTTGTTAAGCGTCCGCTGCTGCAACCTGCTTTTAGCAAGAAACTACGTTCAGCAGCAAACAAAAAGTTGACAAATAGAAGCAGAAAAAGAGTTAACACTGGCACTGCTTTCCACCCTTGGAGAAGACTAAAACAACAAAGTTTAACGCTAAAGCTAGACTGGTAAGGAGTGAAGAGGGCGGAGGACGCATTTCCTGTCCATGCAAGCGGAATGAGTCTATTCACAGCCCCAATAGTTTTAGTGAGTTGGTGCACTAATACTGTGAGGAGCTAGCCACAGGCTGTGCCTATATCAATTTTTCCACAATGGCTTTGAACATGACTCAGTCAGTAAGATTTCAGAACCAGTGACCTGCTGTTGCCCACAGTTTCAGGCACAACAGGACACATCTTTCACCTTCTGAGTCAAAGAATGCGGGGGTGGCACGGCTTTGAGGGGGCGTGGGTGTGCTTATGTAGGACCATTCATTAAACCACCGAGTTTCCTCTTTGTGGGATTGGGGAATATGAGTCAACGTACTTTTATCATTGTCAGCTATGATAAAACCCATTTGGATGCTCTAAGCCGGTCTTGCAACGGTATCAAGGAGGTAGAAATCCAGAATGCCAAAAAATGCATGAACCTGGGTCATCCGTCTAAACATTCCTCAGAGGTTATGTCTGTACTAAAAGAAAGAATCCAAAGCTTTGTTGAACAATCCTAAAATCTGAGTGATTTGGCCAGTTATAAAATAAAAAACTGAGTGTTTTAAGAACTCACCCGTCTTTGAGGTAATTGAATAAGATCTGCTTGGCCGTCTCTTCATGCGTTTGTTGTGACAGCTCCTGCTGACCTTTGAGAAGATCAGGTGTTGTCTGTTTTAGGATGGAAAAGTATAAAACACCAGTGAACTGCTGTGAAAGTTTCCAGCATATTTTTCTCCCGAAGGAGAAGGCAAGATCAAAAGAAAAGGCTAGTACCCTCTTTGTGTGAACTCTTTTATCAAAAACCTCAGCCAACAAAGCTTACTAGCACAATACAACCTGAAAGAGTTAGAACCAGTAGGAGCTGATAAAATGAAAACAAAGAAGAGGACACAGTAGAGAAGACAGAAACTAACCTTTCTTACCTCACCGTCCACCTCTGTAGTTATCTTCTTACTGCCATTCAGAACCGGCCTGGACAAGGACGTCGTAGCCACACTGGTGAGAGTCCTAGTGCTTGGAGTTATTTTCTCTGCTGCGGTTACTTTGTTCTCCACGGGTAGAATGGAGGGTCGAGAAAGGGGCTTCTTATAGCCTACGACAGAAGCTGCAGCACTGGACACCGTTCCTTGTGGGGATCCAGGTGCACTGCTGATCCGTGCCACATTTCTGAAAGCTGATCTGCGTCCAAAAGTGGACGGCGGGGACATGGGGGACTTCTGCAGAACCTGGGATGGTCTAAGCAGATGCTCAGTAGACCTGCCTCGGTTTCTGCTGACTTCGTCCAGGTACTGTGTATCACCCTGTAGGCCAAAGGGCAAGGCGCTGTCCACGCTACGGGAGCGCTTGCGGTCTTCCGGGTTGATTCGATTTCTTCGCCGTCCGTCCTCTCCTCTGTTGGACCTCTTTGCCGTCAAATTTACTGATGAGCTCATCCACTCCTGGAATGGACCCAGTGTCGATATCTCGGCCGGTTCCTGGCAAGAAGGGGATGTAGCGGCGATTCTCGTGGCGGTTTATGGTGTCAGCATATAAAGCCTCCAGCTGCTCTTCCTTGGTTGGCGTAGTCGAGGACATGGAGGAATGGCGGGAGCGTGAAGTTTGAAGCACTGGGCCGCTGGAGTCAGTTCTTCGCAAAGGAAGGACATCAGGCTCTCTGCGACTCCGTTCTAAGCTGGAGTTTGCACTGCTAGCTGTGCTTGGGGTTTTACAAGGCGGCTCAGTGGGAATGCTTGGAGCAGAAGATGCCTGGGGGACCGGTAGACGTGGGTGAGGCTGGGAAGGGGATGGAGGCTTAGCTTGGGGTTGAGACTGAACCTTAACCTGGGTTTGTGCTAGAGGCTTAGGAAGAGGTTCTGAACTGGGTTGGGATTTAAATGAACTTTGGAACTTGGATGAGAATGTTTGACGTGCCTGTGGCTGAGGTCGTTTGCTTGCATCCTGTGCAGGTGGATCTGGGCCTTTGGGTTGGTCTAGGCTGGAGGATCTGTTCTGGGTACTTGCCGGAGAAGTCGTCCTGGGCAATGACCCTGGGTAGAGTGTTCTAGTCTCAGAAGCAGAGAGAGGTTGAGGTGGGGCGCTATGGAAATTATCAAGGGTATTGCTCTCTGGGTCATAAGGCTTAAGGATCTCGGGATGCTTCTGGAAGTTTAGCAGCGCAGTTGTCTTCTTTGCTTGAGTTTCTCTGGGCTCAGAGACACCATTGTGAGGGCCAACTAGTTGCTTTTGGTTCAGGGCTCTATATTCTGCGAATGGGTTGCTGGTCAGATTTTCCCTGGCTCCTTTGAAGTCATAGTCCTGATAGTTATCAATGAAGGACCCTTCAGAGTCAGTGTACCCATTATTGCTGGGGGCTGCGAATGGGTTGGGCCCTCGATCCTGATTATTCAGAACCACATAAGGATGTCCATCTATGCCTTGAACTCTGATGCTGAGGCCATAGCTGCCGCTATTTTGGCCTCTTGCACGTGTAGGCTGAGCGTAGCTCTGCTGTAGCCCAGTGTTTGGAAGGCCACTGACTTTATAGGACTCCATTAGGAACGCTGACAGAAATCCCTCTCCCTGGAAAAGGCTCACCTCTGCAAAACAAAGCCATAATCTTATTATTGGTCCAAAAATGGAAGCCTTCAGATCCAAATGACTTCAGTAAATGTTTTGAAATTCTAACAGCCGCTAACGAGATTTTAAAGACTGGTGACCTTTGATTAGGTCATGGAGTTTATTTATATCTACCAATGAATAAGGTAACTGTGTGTGTAGTCCTAAATCCCAAACAGAGCTCTGGAAAAGCATTACAGTTGACAACACTAGTCAAACAAAACTTGGACAAAAAGATTTCACTGAAAGACAACAGTCATTTTTTTTGCACAGTGTATTATTAGCTAAACACTGTCATTACAGCGCAAACATGGCTAGTGTCAAAACCACTGTAGTTACTCCAGATCTGCCAGTGGTGATTCATTCAGGGCTTTACAATACACTCACCCACTTACTTCATGGGTCATATGGGCATGGCAAACACACAGCCAGTTAAGTAACTGGTATTTCAGCTCGGTCGCAGACACTATAATCTCTAATACGTTCTTAAAGCTCCAGTGACCAAAGCACAGGGAGGCTTGGGCATAGGCTATAGGCAGGGCCTCTGGGAAAACAAACCCTGGCTAGGAAAGCAAACAGCGCTATAGTCCGGAGCCTGAGGTCAGGAAGATAAGAAGGTGAGGGCCTAGAGGGGCTTGGTTTTGTGCACTCAAGTCTATGAAACATAAGAAGATATCATACCAAGAGGGCTACAGCTGTCATAACACGAAATGAGAATCATGAAACGCCTAATTCTGGAGAAACTAGTGTTGATAGGAACCAGACGTCCAAATGAATGTTCGTATATGCTGTCTGATGCTTGAGAACTAGTTTTTTGTTTGTTAAGCAATTTCTATAATCTAGCATGGTGGAAAGGTACATGCATTACAGTCCTAAAGGAAGTCATATCTCTTTCCAAACTACCACTATTTCAGGATGACTAAGATTTCACATAAAGACACATGGAAGTTCACGGCTCGTTTTTGATCAAAATCAGTCCGAAATGTATAGCCACAAAGAAAGCCTTGCCCCAAGGTCGTTTTTTTTGTTTTTTGTACATCCATCAAGAGTCTCTTTCACCTACATAACAACAATTCATGTATCCAGTTACAACACTATGGCTCTAAAAAGACAGGACAATTCATGTGGTTGCATTTAACAATGAGTAACGACCCTACAAACACAAAGCAATATACATATCACCTCTCTCCAGGCATCAAAAAGCCTTTATCAGCTTCCTGTGGCCTCTACTGATAACACAAACAAATAAACACATGATTCTCCTTGGTGCCTCTCTATCACAGAAGACAGACTGAGGCTGGTTTGGGGTGAATGAATAAGGGTTGCATGAGACATGACACAAGCCACAACAAACCCATTCATCAACACGAACACCCAAAAGACAGCAATGCTATCCCCAAACACCCTCCTGCCGTGGTAATATATACAATACGAGGATATTCTAATGTTATTGTGATAAATTACATGTTTATGCTCTTCTTAGTACTTAAAGAACACTGACAACAGCAGAGAGCATAGTTAGGCCTGTGTATTAGGATTTACTACAGTGCTTTGGGAGTCTAGTCCTGTCCTGGTGACCTATTGCTGGCACCAGTATATCAAAATATAGTATATCTGCACATAATGACAATATTATAAATATTTGTTTTATATTTTAGGAAAAAAATATGCTAAAGATGTTAACTTAATCTTAAAATATTGACATAAATACTACTTAATACTAAGAAATATTAAGATATTGCTAAGTAGGACTAGCCGATATGGGAAAAAATCTTATCACGATAATTTTTTTCCATCAGTCAATATCGATATATATCACGATATAAATCAAATCACTATTGCCTTTTTACTTTAAGTGAAAAGAATTTTTAAAATTTGTTAAATTAAATTGTTTTGATTATTTTAGCAGAGTATTTTAAGATTTTTAACACATATAACATGTTTCTTTCAGTCATAGTTAACATTTTCTGTCGTCATTTTCTCTTATTTTGTTTTCACTGCTTGTGTGTGATGCCTGCAGTAACCAAATTACTAGGGTTAAGCTGCCGCTACGCCTACACTCTGTGCTGTGTGCTTCCACCAAACATGAAATGGCTGGAACTCTAGTTCAGCCACCTGATTGGTTGGGGGGCGGCGCTATTCTCATTCTCATTGGCTATTCGTGTTGTCTCTCAAAACATAGACGGAACTCAATTCTATCGACTTTGTCTTATAGTTTTATCGAGGAAACGTTATTTCGCGATAATTATCGTATCGTTTTTACCGCCCAGCCCTACTTCTAAGCTGCTTAACCTTCTGGGTCCATCAAAGGGCAGACACATACACCCACACACTATAATGAGACAATAATCTAAGCAATTACTATAACATATACCAATATTTTCAAGACATAAGCGCAACACAAAAAGTCAGTGTTACAAGTTTCAACACACTAAGTCAATATTGTGTACAAGCCATTATTTCATGTTAAAAGTAATTATTAGAATTTAGAACTATTTCTGGAATTTAACCACTGCATTTCAACCATCTATGCAGTGAAACACTCACATATACACTAGGGGTGTAAGACAATATCAAAATATTAAATATCAGGATATTATGTTTGGTGATACTGTATTGATTCCCAAAAACACAGTATCAATACACAGATTCCTGGCAGACAGTGAATCATTGTGTGTCGCGTTTAAACCTCTGACCACTAGATGAGGCAGTGCTGTAATCCACTCCAACATTAACAAGCAGCACAAGGGCGCAATAATATTGTAAGTATTGATAAACCTGTTCATATAGTGGTGTGTTTTAATAGTAGGATTTGAAAAATTGCAGTATATCACTTTGCTTACAATATATATTGACATACACACACACACACACACACATATATATATATATATATATATATATATATATTGATATATTGACTCGTGACAGCTGCATCACAATGTGTATTGTATCGCCAGATTCTTGCCAATACACAGCCCTAATATACACACACTAGTGAACTTGTACACTAGGGGGCAGTGAGCACAGTAGCCTGGAGCAGTGGGCAGCCCTATCCAGAGCGTGCCTTGCTCAAGGGCACTTCAGTTGTGTCCTGTTGGTCCAGGGGATCAACCTGGTGACCTTCCGGTCCCAAGACCGGGTCCCTAACCTCCAGTTTACAACTGGCCCCATGATTATCTAGACAGCGCAAGATAAGCAATGGGTAACAATCATTGTACTCAGGTTTTTGATAGCAGTTTAAAATTGAGGCCCTACTGCCACACTGTGTAACCTAAACCCGATACAGATACTGCACATCATGAAAAAAAGTATTGATATATGATATTTCTTCCATATCGCCCACCCCTAGCGGCTAATGCCTTTTCTTTTAAGGGTGAAAATACAAAAAAGACGCAAGACAAGCAAAGGAGCGAGTTAGTGACTCTTCCCAGTTTACAGCTAATACACAGGGGAGCAGAAGAGAGTGGAGCGCTCCGGCTTTTAAAAAAAAAGAAGAGGAGAAGGGACAACAATGAGGGCGAGTTAAATAGCGGCATGTCCCTTATGCACGAGAAAAGGCGGTGCGCTACGGAAAAAAAAGAGAGGAGACGAAACAATAGCGTCTTTCAGCCTCAGTATCACATGTATCCAGCACACAGGGACATGGGGGTGTTAATGTAGCTCCTTTTCCTTTCATTGTATCCTCTGGAAGTGCCTAGGTTCTGGCTTCTGACAGAAAGGAAGGCCACATGGCCTGTGCCAGCTAAAATATCCTCACCCTCCACACACAGAGCGCTGCCTCTTGCAGGACTTCGCCACGTCTTTGGTGGGTGGGCTCCACTGTCAATGTCAAAGCCTAACCTTCACACCTAGACTGACTAACCTAAAAATAAAACCACTATCTGTACAAACATACATATACAATCAGAATCAGATTTATTGGTCGAGTATATTGACACACACAAGGAATTCGGCTTCAGCTGTTGGATTTCCTCTAGTAATTATATGCAGTATACAAACAACCTTCACAGCTATGTACATATATGATATAATTAGGTGGTATAAGTCTTATTGCATGAAAGTACACAACAGTTCACTCACTGTTTACATTCATATGAAGGACAATGCAGAAAAATAGACTCACAGGTTTCAAATACGTAGTAGAACAATGAGGAAGATGTGACCAAGGAGCTGCACAAGCTGTATAACAACGAGAACTATGTTAAAATGAAATTAATATATATTAATTATAAAATTATATATATATATATATATATATATATATATATAAATATATATATATATATATATATATATAATAATAATATATAATTTTATAATTAATATATATTAATATTAATTAATATATATATTAACATATATAAAATAATGTATCATGTTAAAATGGAAAATGTTTCCAAACGTTTGGTTGTTAATGTACATCAAACGTTTGCCCTTTAAAGTTTTCGGACAGGGTTTTGTCATGACAGCCATCATATGTTTGCATTTTGTTATTCATTCCATGTTTTCACTACCGTCCTGCTCACAGCACTTGGGAGGAGGGCATTGCCACTCTTTGATTCAGATAGGAGGAGAAGAAGGAGGAGAACGAAGCTTGTGCCTCTCTAAGGCGTGTCTTCATTACACCGGATAACACTGAAGACAGGGGATGCATGGTCAGGACAAAAGAGCAGACCATTGAGGCGCTGGACGAGGCCTATAACCTGCATTCATATCAAAAGCTCCAGACTGCTCTGGATAGGCTGCTCATTTGACTTTCAATCAACTTTCAAATGGAAAGAAACTGTAGATCACGAAGGCCTTGACGACAGACAAGATCATGTCCACTGCTGCAGCACATTAGCACCGGAGACCTGGCGACGGTGGTCAACACATAACTTTAAATGGTAAAGAGTAACTAGGGCTGTGTAGTGGCAAGAAACCGGCAAAAGGATACAGGGATTATGATACAGGGGTTATTTCAGCAAAACTGTAACCATATAAAAAAAGAATACACCACCTTACGTATAGATTTACTAATGCAAAAGTTAGCTCTGCACCCTTACACTACTTGTTTGTGCTGGAGTTGGAGAGTCTAATCGCTGAAATAAGATTATATCACTGGTTTTTAGCAGTCAGAGGTTAAAATGAAACGCTGTGTGGCAATAATCTTGGCACGTAAACTACTATTAAAAATTAATACTGTGTTTTTGAGAGTCAGCACAGAATCACAAAACAAAATATTGCCATATTTGATATTTTTAATATTTTCTTACACCCCCAGTAATGAATATAAAATTGGACGGATCACAAGGTCCTTAAATACATAGACTAAGAGCAAAAACAGGCAACACAGATACGAGCTTAAAGCTTTAATTTGTGGGTTTTGTGATGTCACACAGATCATATCATTTAGGCTTCGTTCAGACTGCTGAATCTGATTTTTATCCAGACTCTTTACAAATCAGTTCCACATTTGGATATTCAGTAGGTTTCCAGTCAGACTTTTACAGACACCTCTGAGTCTGGCTACTGAAACTGGATTTCAAACTGTCCTCCGAGTCGCTTATTCAGCAAATAATGACTATGTCGAATCTGGAGGTGCTGGGATTTGTCATGTAGTTATTGACGCCTGCATTGAGAAACAAATCTGATTTGCCTGCAGTCTAAACACAGCCTTACAAACCCACCTCTTCAGGTTACAGCAGCTTAGCTCTGATCACTGTTGCTGAAGTTATAAAGAGTGTTTCAGCCTCTACTGCTTTTTCTTAAATGAGGCCCAATACGAAAAAATAGGCAATTAAAATTAATTAATTAAGGACACTTGACACAGCATATCCATACGTATTTAACATTTTCAACACAACTTGCACAGCTACCAGAGAAGATCTGGGTAGGTCTGCCTAACCTGCACCCAGAAACCTCCAACCGCCTGCACAGTTTCAACCCAGCCCAAACTTAACACCTCCTGGTTGATCGGGTGTGTTAGGTCAGGGCTGAAACTGGACTATTCAGGAAGCACAGGGCTTAATGTCCCGCTGTCCAGCTATAGTGCTTCACCTTAGATGCTGGAATACTGGCTTCCACATCCAACTAGTATTTCTCAGCTCTGGTCCTGGAGAAAGCACTGCACTGCTTTAACACTTTAGCTCAATAATGAGCTGATTGGAGCAGGGATAACTGGAAAAGTGCTTCTCTGAGTGTTTATGGTTCTACTCAGACCCACTGTCTTTACTAAAGGACTCTCAAACTTGGGTCACGGTGCTGGTGAAGGGAACCAGGTGTCTACAACTCAAATATACACATTCATCTAAAACCACCAGTGGACCTACACATGTCTTATCAGTTGTTAGATGGTAAAAATAGCCAAAGTTTTAAAAACTGAGTTTTCTTTAGAAAACATATATTTATATATTGCCTTACAATGCCCTGCATCCAACTATCCACCATGAACAGATCAAGATAAATGGATTATAAAACATTTTAAGCCAGAATTTTATTAACAACCAATGTGCCAGACATTAGAGAGTGTATATATATATATATATATATATATATATATAAATATATATAATAATATATATATATATATATATATATATATAACCCTTACATAGAATTAGCTGGAGCAGGGACAAGCAGTAATAAAGCACAGGGCAGTAGGCCTCCAGGTCCAGGGCTTTGAAATACTGAACTAGTAGTGCAACAGACGGTCACTGAGGATTCAGCCTTAGATTTTCAGTGAGAGAAGAGTCTGCAGCTCTAGAGAAGCTTTGCAACAGATAGATAGACGCTCTGCTTGGCCTGAGACCAAGTCAGCCTTATTTCCAAACTGAAGACAATATCCTGAAGGTTATCTACTCTCACAGAATCACAGGTACACAGGTGCAACTCTGACTCCCACCAGCAGTCATTCAATAATTATTCCATTCATATATATATATATATATATATATATATATATATATATATATATATATATATATATATATATACACACACATGCTGTTGTTGGGGTTCCACGCTGTGTCTCAGTGTAAGCTGGTTGGCTGGGTGTGTGAGTGAAGGTGCAGCTGACTGGCTCAGGGAACTCAGAGAACTCCTGACCTGTTGCTGCCTAGTGGAGTTCCCACGCCGCTCCTGCTCCTCAGAGCAGCAGAGAACGTGGATGGAAAAGGGAGAAAAGACGACTGAAAAGTGCGACGGACACTCACCGTTTTGTCGTGAGGAGCTCGCGAGACTCCGCTGGCTGGTCACCTCGTGTTAGTAACTTTCAGGACTGAGCTGAAGTCCATGCTCCACTGAAGTTCTCCAAAGTCACTTATTGCAGCGCTTGTTTTCAGGGCAAGTTCGACTTTAACCAAAGGGCGAAGCAGCGCCCAAACCCCGCCTTATCCCCGCCCACCGGAGCTCAAGACCACGCCCCTAAACCGCCCCCCTGCTGACTTTCTTAAAGGGCAACTCCGATGACTTTTCCAGAATTTTTGCATAATTAAATCGTTCTCAGTCAAGGGGGTTGATGTTTAATAGTCAAAGGGTTCTGTGTAGAACCAGGAACATGCTTAAAGGGTTCCTTGGATGCTGAAATGGCTCATCAGAGGTTCTAATGGTCCTATATAGCAGCAATAAGGGTTCTTCTATTGTTATAATGTCATGGTTCACACTTAAGAAAGATGGTTCTTCTTTAGTAAGGACAGTGGTTCTAGTACCATGAAGAAACCTTTGCTTTCCTACTTATTTATTAATTAATTAATTAATTTATTTATTTTTGCATGGTGATGGATGGAGTATACGTTACACAGGGTTCTATATAGCACCAAAAGGGTTATTCAGCGCTTACCATTTTAGGGACTATATAGAACCTATACATCACATTCATGTCAGTCTGAGGAACCATTTCAAGACACAAATGTGTTTGTGGTTCTACATGAAACCTTTTTCTTTATTAATGAACTTTTGAAGAACCATTGTTTTAAGTGTAAACCCTGATATTTAACAGTATGTTCTATAAAGATCCACATACGACACATTCCCCATCAATGCAAGGAACCTATTAAGCATGTTTCTTTAAGAGTTCATGATTTCATTTGTGTCACAGTGCTGGCGAAGGGAACCAGGTGTCTCCACATCTACAACACAAACGTATGCATTTGAATTTAAGATCTAAAAAAGCCCTGAGTGAACATACACGTGTCCTATGAGTTGTTATATGTGATGTTGATGACGGTAAAATAGTCAAAATCTAAAAAAAATTTTTCTTTAGGGGCCGTTTTGCCTCATAATTCAACCCTACACATCAAACAGGAAAGATAAATGGCTTATAAAACATTTATTCAAAATTTAATCAGTACACTATGTGCCAGACATCAGGCAGCACGTACTGCATATCTAACCATTACATGGAATTTCTTCTTCTCATGGAATTTCTGTGAGGGAGCTCTCAGAGACATTAAACAAATTCCGGCTCTGCGAGTTTCTCTAGAACAAAGCATTTCATAGCTAGCCACTCGGAACAACTTTGTTATCTCAACCACTTTATTATGTTGAATTTCTGAAAAAGTGGTGGAGATCCCCTTTAAACAAAAGCAGGGCTAAGACTTGTTTGAGCCGTGGAGGAGTGAGGGAGCCGATAATCCCACATATTTTATTTCATCAGATTCTCTACCCCAGTGCTTTAATCCTCCTGCACAGTTTTATGTTTTTCTGCACCGATTAGCTGATGATGGGCAGGTTGTGGACTACAGGCCTGGAACACATCAAGACTAGCTGTGTGTACATTTAGACAGACTGCAGACCCATAGATTCAGGTTTAGCTGAGACATTTGCATAGATTATTATACCAAAATATCTATACATCAGTTATCTTCAGTTATACATACTTCAGTTATACTTATACATCACTTATCCCACTAGTCGGGGTCAAGGGGGGCACTGGAGCCAATCCCAGCGTCATTGGATGGATCACCAGTCCATGGAATGGCCAACACACACTCATTCACTAATCTAGAGTGACTGACCAATCTAACATGCATGTGTTTGGACTGTAGGAGGAAACTGGAGTACCCGGAGGAGCCCACTCAAACACGGGGAGAACAAACACACTCCACACAGAACCACCCGGACCGGGAATCCAACCCAGATCATTTACTGTGAGGAGACAGTGCTGACCACTACACCACCATACTAACCACTACACCACCATACTAACCACTACACCACCGTACTAACCACTACACCACCATACTAACCACTACACCACTATACTAACCACTACATCACCATACTAACCACTACACCACCATACTAACCACTACACCACCATACTAACCACTACACCACCGTACTAACCACTACACCACCATACTAACCACTACACCACCATACTGACCACTACACCACCATACTAACCACTACACCACCCTACTAACCACTACACCACCGTACTGACCACTACACCACCATACTAACCACTACACCACCATACTGACCACTACACCACCGTACTAACCACTACACCACCATACTAACCACTACACCACCGTACTGACCACTACACCACCGTACTAACCACTACACCACCATACTAACCACAACACCACCGTACTAACCACTACACCACCATACTAACCACAACACCACCGTACTAACCACTCACCCACCTTACTAACCACTACACCACCATACTAACCACTACACCACCATACTAACCACTTACACCACCGTACTAACCACAACACCACCATACTAACCACTACACCAAGACAGTCATAACTAATGGTAATACAAATCTCCTTATGCTTTATAGTTAAACAGGCTGGTTTTGTTATTTCACCTTGAAGACTGATATATGAGCTCTGTTTTGATTGGCTGTCCTGTATTATCTCTCATTCACAATGCAGCTCAGGCAGTTTATAACTTCAGTATGAGTGGGCGGAGTTAAACCTCTGTAAACTTAATAAGTACAAGGTTTTCATGACGTCATTAAAAAGTTATTTTAAAATCACCGCTGGTCAGCAGGATGATCTAAAGTGCAACTGAAAACTTTTTAGTCTGAAATGAAATGCTAAAGTGTGAGACGTGGCAACGGTAAAGCAATGCACCTTTTAAAAAGTTGTTCTTCAGGGGTTTGAGAAGTGTTTGTACATCCAAAGAAAAATATGTATCAGCAAAAAAATCATTTTACAGGAGACCCCAAAAACCTTCTTTACTGTTAATGTAAGTCAGTGTAAGGAGGTTTTATTATAAGAGAATTCGAAGCATTTCTATTGGTCCATTCATCATGAAACTTTTAGTGGATATAAAGGACAACTGTGGTGTTCGAATGTTATAGAAAAATAAAAATAGACAAATATTGAGGTACTTGTTTTTCTATGGACAGAGTCCACAAAATCCTACTGTACATGATTTTTGGAATCTTTAAAAGCTTTTAAAAATAATAGTACAGCAGTAAGTGTACCAGTGTTCAGGAGCTGATCTAAAGCAGAAATTAAAACATTAATGTATGTAGAAACATACAAGTGTGTTATTAGGTGATCCCCCAGAAAGTACAAATAGGTCAACATTTGGAAAAATAAAACGAGTAATTAGTGAAATTAGCTGATTTATAACCTTAATTAGGTATAATAAGTCTTGGCCTGGTAACAGACAGGAGCTAAATACCTGAATACTTAAGACCGACAGCGCCATCTAGTGTGAGAGCATAATAGAATGCAGGCAGTACTGTTTGTTTAGAGGACCCTGTAAAAGTAAACAGATTGGAAAATCCAGATTTTAAATCTTAGTTCTGTTAGTCCAGAAACTTTCCTGCCCTCATTATAAGCTTTGCCACATAAGAATAACATCCTGTAAAAAAGCAACTTCTGACAGGCTGAAGGCCTTGAGATGAAATACGCTCCTTCCTTTTGTTGTCACTCCACCTCTTCACAGCCGCAGTCAAGGTCCAAAGCCTTGGGAAAATATTAAAGCAACTCTTTTCCAAAAACCTTGACTCTCAGCAACATTGAGCAAGATTGTAGCTGCACTACAGTGAATCTACACTGAGTCACTATTAGAAACACCTACATTCACTGGCCAGTTTATCAGAAACACCTACCATATCATTGCGGTTCAGTCATATTACACACATTTATGGAAAGGCAGTATTTAGATTACAGTTAATTGCTACATTTTAGGAGGATACTTTTTAAATAGGTATCTACTCAATAAAAAATACTTTAAATCTCTGTAAGAGGTTCCAGTCTGAGGAGATAAATAGCTGAACATGAGTAATGATAAACTGAACAGCTGTTCAGTGAAGATCACATATCTACCCACCATAACGTCCATCCATCCATTATCCTCCCCTTTATCCCTCTGGTCGGGATCACGGGGGGGCTGGAGCCAATCCAAGCATCATCAGGCAAAGGCAGGGTTCTCCATGGACAGGTCGCCAGTCCATTGCACTCATACCTACAGGTAATTTTGAGTGATTGATCAACTTATCATGCATGTGTGGTTTGGATTGTGGGAAGAAACCGGAGTACCTGGAGGAAGCCCACTCAAGCATGGGGAGAACATACACACTCCACAAACAACGGCCTGGATCGTCTACACCACCGTGCTGCCCCACCACAACAGTCAACAACAATTTGTAAATACATCAGTATTTATATAAAATATATTACTGAATACATTTACAACAGATATTTCAGTTTTTTCTCACTTTATCCTGCACAACTCTGACTGTCTGTAGCCCACCTTGTCCACTGCAGGACCACCACTGAGCACTGACATTAAGAATCTGTTAATAATATTCTTCAGAGTTTTTAACTTGCATTATTTATATTGTGTATATTGTATCTATCCACTGTGGGACTAATAAACGATTATCTTATTTTATCCTAATATTCGGGTGGTGGTCTATTCACAGCGTAGCAGTGACACTGAGGTGGATGTCTGTGTGGTGCTGGGATCAGCAGCGGTGCTGAATATTCCACCAAATCAAAGGTATCCAGCCAGTAGCACCTCCGTGGTCAGAAACTGGCCTCTGATGAAGCTCTGCAAAGTCATGAACGTGCATCAAAATATACGCTATGGTGTCAACAAGCTGGAAAAGAGCAGTGGCCACTGTAGGGTTCCAGGATTTCCCTGGATTGTCCAGTTTGTTGGTTCCGCAAAACATCCAGGAATCCAAACATTTCTTATCGTTGCTATCTGAAGAAGAACATGTATCTTTATTTTTTTTCGTTTTTTATTTTTCTATATCATTTGAAAATGAGAGCTGCTTTTTATATCCTGTGAAAGTTTCATGATGAACGGACCAATAGAAATGTTTCAAAATTATTAAAACCTCTTTACATTGACTTACATTGAAAGTTAAGAAGGTTTTTGTTCTCTACTGTAAAGTCACTACTTTGGAGATGCTCTTGGACATAGAGTTTGAGTTCCTTCTTTTAATCCTGTCATCACTTGTAAGTAAAGAATAGTTTTGATGAGCTCAGCGTGGAGACACCTGTTGGAGAAAGGTGCACTGTTGGTTGACATGTTCAAGCACTAAGTAGAACTTTGGCGGGAGGAGTTTAGGTTCTGTAGGATCTTCTACAGTATATAGTATGTTAACACTCTATGGTAGTCCAGGGTAGAGGGGGCTCATAGCAAAATATGGGATATGTCATCATTAACTGCAAGCCCACACCAACATTGTAGGTTTTTCAGATAAAATGGCCAACCAGTGAAGGTAATAGACAGGTTTTTCTAATAAACCTGCAGCTGAGTGTGTTTCTTTTGAATCTCTTGAGTTAGCTCATGTATTGGAAATGCGTTTGTGGTGATGTTATGGATCTGCTGGACACTTACAAGCTTCTGGTGAAGTTCTACACAGCAGTGTTCACTAAAACTATTACAGTTAAAAGCTTTACAAATGTTCTATATAGAACCTTATACACACTCTTCATCAATCTGAAGAGCTGAAGAGACATTTAAGCATGAGTGGTCATGGTTCTACATAGAACCATTGTTTTAACTAAACCTCTGTAGAACCTTGAAGAAGAGTGCATACCGTATGTTAACACTCTAGCAACACTGCTGTGCTGTGAAAGAACGGCTTTCCAAATAATATCTGGTCCATGGTGGTCCAGGGTAGAGGAGGCTACAGTGGGATACAGTCATAAACTGCAAACCTACCCAAACATTGTAGGTGTTTCTGATAAACTGGCCAGCCAGTGAAGGTAAAAGGCAGGTGTTTCTCATAAACCTGGTTTCTGTCTGAGTGTGAGTGGAGGAGTGTGCTGGACTTCAGTTTGTATATGAATTCTAGAGCTGGGTCAAGTTACCGCAGTGGACAATGGAAGCTCTGTTCATGGCTCCAAAGCTCAGACAGAGAGTGTCCAGCAGAGGGCAGTGTGAGTCTCCATTTGGAGAGAGGAGATCTGAGGGTGAAGAAACCCCATTAGCTGGCAGCACGTGGTAAACAGGACTCATTCTTCTTGGCTTTTTGGATCCGTGCAGGCTTAACATGAGTTTGTTTTATAATGTGTAACTCAAGTGTGACCAGCCATTTTGTCATCCATGGGCACATTGAAAGGCCTAGTGGTCAGCAAAACGCTGACAAAATGGGGCGTGTAATTATATAACTGGAAGTCTCATTGGGCTGTGTAGAAGTCAGAGACCACCTCTCCTTTAGTCCACTTCCAGTCGGAACAGCCATTACAGCACACGCCACTCTTTTTTCAGGGTATATTTCTGAGAAGGAGTCAAAAAAATAATTTAAAAGCTATAAATGGGACTCCTGACAATCACCTGGGACACCTGGTAGACCACCAAACCTGTCGCTATGAACAGCACTTTCCTCTTTTAAAGAGAGAGACGAACATCAAGCTGCTCCAATCAGATCTGAAAACATCTACATGTGTTCTGTCCATCCCGACACTGTGAGAAGGCACCTCACCGCTGTGGGGTCTGTAGGGATGTGTAGCTGTTCTCCTCAGTGAGAAAAGGAGATACAGACACATCAAACAAAGAAGCTTCTGGTCAATTCACGGACCACTACAGAGTCCAGACACTGAATATCAAGATGAGCAGATTTCTGAAATAAAAAATTGGGGACATTGTGTAGTTTGTCATCACCTTTTTACAAAGTCTTTAAGTAAGTCTTAAAAGTCTCGTGGCTTAATCAGGGCTGAGGCAGCGATAGGTTTACCACAATAGATTCAGTGGTTCTATGAGCCCGTAATTCATATTGATATGAATATGAATATATAATGGCAGTAAAAAGAGACCTGTGGCTGTAGCCCAATAGCCAGACTCTAAACACACCCCTGGACTAGCTCCAGTTCTGGACAGACAGTGACAGCTGCTGTCAACATACATCGTATGCCATACATAGATGGCACAGTTTAAAAACGAGGCTCTATTTGTGGGTGGAATGGAGCAAAACTTAAATCGATTGTATGTCTATACAAATCAGACTTTTGATTTAAGACCCGTAACCCGCCTCTGCTTTAATCTCTGAGTTACCTTGTATCTTGAAAAGATGAACTTTTACATAGCAGTGTTCTCTAAAACTAGGTCCCCAAGTGATAGAAGTGGTAGACAGCAGTAGCCCCCTCTGGTGGCCAAAACAAGAACAAGGTAAGACGTCTACTTATCGACCCCGCTGCAGGTCTTTCCAGGGACTTTCTGGGGTGTTTGTAATTCACAGTTAAAAACAGGGACCTTTCCCACAGAGACAGCCAGGAACTGGTCACCAAATACAGAGACACCCCAGATCAGATCACCCTACTCAATGTGTTTGGGATTGTCTGGATATAAGAAGCTGAAAATGCTAAACCAACTTCTAAGACTGAACTTTGGCGGTGTGGCGCCTCTGTCAGAATGGAAGCTGTAATACAGGAAAAGAGTGGACACATTAAATACTGAAAATATGTAACTGGCTGTTGGGGTTTCTGGGTAACTTCTAACTTGGCCCTTTTTCTTGACACTGAAAAATGAATGACTTGAACTTAATGACTGTTTTGACTGGTCTGGTGTCTGACTGGTCTCTGACTTCTGCACACCACTGTTTGTACAAAGCAGTATTCTTATGTAAACAATATTACAGCTGGCCTGTACTCTATTAGACCTGTGGGTCAAAATGTGTGCTAGAAAACTTACATGTAATTAATCTTTAAGTGGCTGTTTGGCATAAAACTTATATCGCCGTGGTGGTGTAGTGGTTAGTACGGTGGTGCAGTGGTCGCCTCACGGCAAAACGATCTGGGTTGGATTCCCAATCAGAGTTTGTCTATCAGTAAAAAACGTATTAAACACATATTGTTACTGTCATCTCTATTTTTGATTGTCTATATCATTCGTCCACACTGGCTGCCCTTTACACTTGTGAGTACCTCATAAAAGGTTTGGGAATTAAGGCTTGTTGCATTAACTCTAAGAGTTAAGAACATTTGCACCCTGCTCTGTAAAAAGTTTCAGTTCTGGAGCAACGATTTTTGGACAATTATGAGATGTTCTTGCATAAATAATGCATTTTGGGCAGTCGTGGCCTGAAGGATAGGGATCCGGTCTTGTGACCAGAAGGTTGCCGGTTCGATCCCCGGGATCCCCCAGGCCACGACTGAGGTGCCCTTGAGCAACCCCAACTGCTCCCCGGGGGCCGTGGATAGGGCTGCCCACCGCTCTGGGCACGTGTGCTCATTGCCCCCTAGTGTGTGTTCACTAGTGTGTGTATATGTGGGTGTTTCACTGCACGGATGGGTTAAATGTGGAGGTCAAATTTCGCTGTGTATAAAAAAAAAAACACATGTGGCTAATTTGAGTGTCTCAATTCAAATTCAAAATAAATTCAAATTTTCTTTATATTCTCCATAGACGTCAGGCAGCACACCCAGTAATTCAAATAGTGTAGCGAGACCAGTTCAGTTTTCATGACTGGAGTAGGTAGTGTTGCGCCAGTACCAGTACTGGATCAGGTACTGGTACTGGCTGATACTGGCACTTGAATGCAGTACCGGTGATTGGGATACTGATATCTGTGACATCACAAACCAATTTCTGGTGTTTATGCACTCCAGTCGACACAACATGTCAGTACTGATTGTATAATAATAATAATAATAATAATAATAATAATTATTATTATTATTATTATTATTATTATTATTAGTAGTAGTAGTAGTAGTAGTAGTAGTATTATGGTGATGTAGTGGTCAGTATGGTGGTGTAGTGGTTAGTGTGGTGGTGTAGTGGTTAGTATGGTGATGTAGTGGTTAGTACAGTGGTGTAGTGGTTAGTACGGTGGTGTAGTGGTTAGTATGGTGGTGTAGTGGTTAGTAGTGGTGTAGTGGTTAGTACGGTGGTGTAGTGGTTAGTAGTGTGTAGTGGTTAGTATGGTGGTGTAGTGGTTAGTAGTGGTGTAGTGGTTAGTATGGTGGTGTAGTGGTTAGTACGTGGTGTAGTGGTTAGTATTGGGGTGTGTGTTAGTTGGTGGTGTAGTGGTAGTATGGTGGTGTAGTTGGTTGGTGGTTGGTTAGTAGTGGTGTAGTGGTTGTGTGGGGTGTAGTGGTTATGTGTGGTTGTGGTGGTGTAGTGGTTAGTATGGTGGTGTAGTGGTTAGTAGGTGGTGTAGTGGTTAGTACGGTGGTGTAGTGGTTAGTAGTGGTGTAGTGGTTAGTAGGTGGTGTAGTGGTTAGTATGGTGGTGTAGTGGTTAGTACTGTGGTGTAGTGGTTAGTATGGTGGTGTAGTGGTTAGTATGGTGGTGTAGTGGTTAGTAGTTGGTGTAGTGGTTAGTAGTTGGTGTAGTGGTTAGTACGGTGGTGTAGTGGTTAGTATGGTGGTGTAGTGGTTAGTACGGTGTGTAGTGGTTAGTATGGTGGTGTAGTGGTTAGTGTGGTGGTGTAGTGGTTAGTATGGTGGTGTAGTGGTTAGTACGGTGGTGTAGTGGTTGTATGGTGGTGTAGTGGAGTTTAGTATGGTGGTGTAGTGGTTAGTATGGTGGTGTAGTGGTTAGTATGGTGGTGTAGTGGTTAGTACGGTGGTGTAGTGGTTAGTATGGTGGTGTAGTGGTTAGTATGGTGGTGTAGTGGTTAGTATGGTGGTGTAGTGGTTAGTATGGTGGTGTAGTGGTTAGTATGGTGGTGTAGTGGTTAGTATGGTGGTGTAGTGGTTAGTATGGTGGTGTAGTGGTTAGTATGGTGGTGTAGTGGTTAGTATGGTGGTGTAGTGGTTAGTATGGTGGTGTAGTGGTTAGTATGGTGGTGTAGTGGTTAGTATGGTGGTGTAGTGGTTAGTATGGTGGTGTAGTGGTTAGTATGGTGGTGTAGTGGTTAGTGGTGGTGTAGTGGTTAGTATGGTGGTGTAGTGGTTAGTATGGTGGTGTAGTGGTTAGTATGGTGGTGTAGTGGTTAGTATGGTGGTGTAGTGGTTAGTATGGTGGTGTAGTGGTTAGTATGGTGGTGTAGTGGTTAGTATGGTGGTGTAGTGGTTAGTATGGTGGTGTAGTGGTTAGTATGGTGGTGTAGTGGTTAGTATGGTGGTGTAGTGGTTAGTATGGTGGTGTAGTGGTTAGTAGGTGGTGTAGTGGTTAGTATGGTGGTGTAGTGGTTAGTATGGTGGTGTAGTGGTTAGTATGGTGGTGTAGTGGTTAGTATGGTGGTGTAGTGGTTAGTATGGTGGTGTAGTGGTTAGTATGGTGGTGTAGTGGTTAGTATGGTGGTGTAGTGGTTAGTATGGTGGTGTAGTGGTTAGTATGGTGGTGTAGTGGTCAGCACTGTCTCCTCACAGCAAGTTGATCTGGGTTGGATTCCCGGTCCGGGTGGTTCTGTGTGGAGTTAGATGTTCTCCCTGTGCTTAAGTGTGTTTCCTCACACAGTCCAAACACATGCATGTTAGGTTGATTAGTTGTGAGTGTGTGCGTGAGTGTGTATTGGCTATGCAATGCACTGGCGGCCTGTCCATGGTGCGCCTGATGCTGGGATTGGCATCGTCATGACCCCGACTATGTTAATACAGCGGAAGATAATGGATGGATTGATATTGTTTCTCTTTTGGTTCCTGAAAAGCACTATATAATCATATTATTATTATTATTATTATATTTAAGTTATCAATATATCCCTAGAAATAGACAAACAAACTATGTTTAAAATGTAAAGTGTAGCCAGGTATACATGTAAATGTATCCAGAGATGTTAAAAATATAATCTCCTTTTAAATAAGGCTGTTAAACTCATTCGTAAAACTCTTTATTGGTCACTGGCTCTTATTTTAAGCAACACAGTCTGGTGTAAAGACTACTTACATCAGTACCTTTCTGCAGGCAATCTGGAAAATGTGTATATTTCAAAAGCAAATGATTATTTTCTAAAGTACACGCATGTAGAGCGAGGGCACGGCACGTCCAGCCAACAGCAATAATCGGCAGAGCCCAACAGACTGACCGGTGAGGTTACGCTCTCTAAGCATGGCAGCTTTTGATCGGGCTCCAGCGAACAAGAGCCAAAGTGACAGCCAAAGCAGGCAGACAGGAGAAACTCAGCCTCGCGCACACGGTGGTCTCCCGCTCACACGAAACATGCCTGTTTTTCTAGGTGACCGCAAGTAAACACTCGAGGGCACGATAAAGTCAGGAAGGAACACACACACACACACACACACACTTGCAATCAGTCACACAAACGCTCTCCCACACAACTCAGAGAGGAAATGGGACAAAACACTCCCACCCACTCGGAGGAGCAGCAGCCTCGAGGCCAGATGAGGTGTGGTGGTGGGATTATAACAGGACTCTGAGGCTTCCAGTGTTTTACTGAATTGGCCACAGAGCACACAGCAGTCAGTGGAGTTCTCCCGAGCTCTGCCGTGATCGAACCTGTCAGCGTGGGATGCGTCCCAATGAGGAATTGTCTCACGCTCACACATGTACAGGAAGATAATGCGAGGCAGATGTGCTGGGCCTGCGAGACGAGCGCTGGGCTTTAGTTTAGTCTTTTAATTGGACAGCCAGGACTGATGTCACTGCGCAAACACGCACAGATGAGCTGGAAAAAAAAGTGAGAGGCGACCTCCAATCAGCTGCTCCGTAGGATTTGGTGTGTTTATCAGCTCCACTTACCATATAGGTGCACTTAGTAGCTCTACACTTACAGACTGTAGTTCATCTGATTCTCTGTATACTTCTCTGGACCCCCACAGGACCACCACAGAGGTCCTGGACTGAGAATTGTCCACCAACCAGCAACATCGTCCTGTGGGCAGCGTCCTGTGTCCACTGATGAAGGACTAGAGAACACAAACTGTGCAGCAGCAGATGAGCTACTGTCTCTGACTTTACATCTACAAGGTGGACCAGCAAGTAGTAGGAGTGTCTAATAGACTGGACAGTGAGTGGACACAGTGTTTAAACACTCCAGCAGCAGCACTGCTGCGTATGATCCACTCACACCAGCACCATGTCAGTGTTACTGCAGTGCTGTGAATGACCCACCACCCACATAATACGTGCTCTGTGGTGGTCCTGACCACCGAAGAACAGGGTAAAAAAGGGACTGTGGACTAGGGGCTGCAAACCTATATTTGCGAAGTGTGGACCACTAAGGCAGGGGCAAGGAGGGGGAACTCTGAGACACTTGGGGCTGGGGTTCTGGGTGGCTTCTGCTGCTAGGTTTTGAAGAGTGAGTTAAATTTTGGAAGAGATGGAGGAGCTGGGGAGGTGGTGGGGTGTGAATTTCGTCACGAGAAGGTGAGGGCAGAGGAGTGGTTTATATAGAGCGTGTAATGATGGAAAGGAAGAGTTTGGTCCTTCTCCCAAACTTAAGGTATTTCATAACTTCATTATGTTTAGTAGAGTTGGCAAAACGGTGGTGAATATGAATGATCACCATTTCTTTAGGTAATGTTTTGCCTTAGATGTCCAACACACACCTCCCCACCATGAGTAGATCAAAGAAACAGTTCACAACTACCATACAACACCATCTCAGGCATTAGACAGAACATTCATAACTAGCTTTTCTATTAATACACTACCATAAAGTCATGAAGATGTCTGGTTCCAATGACCAACACTGTATGTAGGTTTTCCTAGAACAGAGCATTTATCATCAAACCACTCGACTTAGTTTACATCGTAACCAAGGTGCAAAACACAGGGGGTCCTGTGGACCCCTTAAATAAGGGTTATTTAGGCCAGTTTATAGTCTAGGCAACCAAAACTTATATAAACAAGACAATTTGTGTCTGGTAGGGTGTCACAGTTCTGGTCTCGTACATCAAAACCTTTGATAGGAGAGAAACTGTTGATGTTCTTAACCAGCCAGGGATGCAGCACTGGTCTGCCTTAGGGTGGCGCTGTAGCAAATTGGTTGGTCCTTCATGGCCTAGCCAGAGTTTTAGAGATAGCTCTAAAAACCTTTAGTATACATGTTTGAAAACTTTCCCAACTTTCCCAAGAGTTGGTGTAACGAGTGAACTGTTATCCATCACTCAGACTGATGACAGAGGATGAGGAGATGTGTAAGATCTCAGTTAATGTGTGGAAGATGTATTACCAAACATTTCATTGCCAGTGAAGTCATCAGCCAGCAGTCAGTCATCACTGGAGTAGCCAGCCAACACAGACCCCCTCTCCCAAAAAACATCAGGCGGCGTTCCACATGTTGATCTTAACCATTTAATTATGCAACATTTAAAAAATTTAGCCATTAATAATGAATAAAATTAATTAATAAGATAATAATAATAGTAGTTGGAACAAACAGCACCAGCGAGGGAGCTGCTTTTCAGGATTCTAGACTCCAGACGAAGCTTGTCCTCGTGAGTCTGAGGGAAGACGATGCCTTTCAGTCAAGTTAAAGACAGATGTTGAACTTTTCACACGGGGACGTCTGAGGAGCCGCCAAACGCTGGTGGAACCTCACCAGCAAACATAAATAACACAGAACTACACGCACCCGCACAAACACACGGCGAGAGACAGAGACTTCGAAACAAGGGGACTGGACGAGCGTACTGCTATCACACTTTATTAAAAATAGAAACATATGTTCCATAGTCCTTCTTTATCCATACAGACTACAATGGTCCACTGATATGCCTTCAAAAACCAAATACATAGTATAAAACACACTCTTGCACAGAGTTCTTCATTTGGCCTAAATCCACTGTAGAAAAGTCTTCTAAAGAGGAAAGAGAGAGAGAGAGAGAGAGAGAGAGAGAGAGAGAGAGAGAGAGAGCTGCAGCAGGACTGTAGACGTGGAAAGCCCATTCACTGGAATACATCAGATTTGTTTTGCTTTTGTAACCTGGACACAAGCTCAATGAACGTAACATGGCTGGATCCAAATCAAAAAACACTGCAGTGACAGAGAGAAGAACCTTGGAGAACCTTGGAGATGGTTGAAAAACCTTGGAGAAACTTGGAGAACCAACAGTGAGGAGAAGGAAATGAATGGACGTACAGTCTTGTTAAAAAAGATGGCACATTTATTGCTACATAAATGTTATATACATATTGTGTTTTCTGTTACAGAGACAGAAACAAAAACAACAACAACCAAAAAAAAAAAAAACAGAAAAGAAAAAGAAAAAAGAAAGAAAGGAGTTTGACTTCTTGCTGCTGGTTTTTCTTTTATTTCTGATGTGCATCGACAATACCTTGGATCTGGACAGGGGTACAAATCTCACCTCTTTAATTCAACCAACAATGCAGACTAGAAAGAGAGAAGTAGAACACATCCTAGAGAACATCGAGCTCGTACGATACCCCATACGCACTACACCTCGAGCTACAATCCTACGTAATGTTCTTAAGATGCTATCGTCACTTTTTTTTTTTTTTTAATCCTCGATAATAATGGACAGGTTATGGTAAATAACCGTACATTTGTTTTTACTATCTAATATAGTAAAATAAAGTAAGAAACTTTTTACTCAAAACTTTTTGATTTCAAAAATCTAGAAAGAGTAATATTTAGAATTCAAGAAATGTTCTTACAATATTATTGTATAAAAGGCTAACTACAGTGAAAAATAAGCCAAATGTTTTTTTTTTTTTGTTTTTTTTTGTTTTTTAATCCTTTTCATATATTTTCTTCTTCTTCTTATGAGGGAAAGCATCAGGGCATACGGCAAAGACTAACATATCCAACAGAGGAGCGAAGGAACCAAATAAAACAAACAAACAAATAAAAAAAAACAAAAGCAGAAAAAACTGAACAGACAAAGAGATGACACAACCTCGATCGACTTCAGCCAGCGACAACACAAGCTCGTGAATACTGAATTGTATGACAAGGCCACAAAGACTAGAGGATATCACAGCGAGTGCGTAAAAAGGGAGAGACGCTCCACAAAGAAAAGGAGAAAAGGAAAAAAAGAACGAGTGAATAGAAGTCAGTTATTCGTCGTCTGTGTTTGTTCTTTAGACTGTCGTTCTACTGTGGCAGCTTCTGTTGTTTGGAGGGCGAGCACGCATGGAAGACGACAGACGGGGAGGAAAACGAGCTGAAGAAAGAAGGGGAAAAAAAACGAGGGAAGAAAATAAAAAGAAGAACAGAGTATCTGCTGTTTGTTCATCGTGTTTTTTTTGTTTACACTCTTAAAAACAAAAAAATTCCACCGCTGGTTCTTTGATGCCTCAGTAGAACCTCATCCTCGCTTTCCTCCAGAACTGTTTCCTTTTGAAAGCAGCTCTGTTCAGATACTTAACCAGGTCCTCCCCAGAGAAGAACCACCTGAAGAACCAGAATGTAATGATCAGGTTCAGATTATTTTTAATCTAGAACCTGCTTTAGACCTTTAAAAGGTTCCTCACATTCACACACATTTTTGCTATCTCTGAAAGCTTCTGCAGAGAAGCAGAGGTGATGCTTCTACAGCATCACATGAAAGCTTTTCCAGAGAGAGGACCCGTTTCAAGGGTCCAGCTGCTGTGTGGAGGCTCCTAAAACTTGGAAGGAGGTTCTTCTGGAGGGTGAAGAGCCCTTTTTGGCACCTTTATTGTTTTTTTACAGGAGAGTACCAGTTTAGGGGTTCTTCCTAGAACTTAGTTACATGGAAGTTCTGTGAAGTTCATCCGCAGAAAGCTTCTCAGGGACAGTCAGTGGTTGTTCTGCGAGTGAAGAGCCCTTATTTTTAAGAGTGTAGCTGATGACTGTTGATTCAGTTCATAGAGCTTTCTCTCTCTCGTATTTCTCTCTCACTCTGCTGATCACTGTTATCAAGTACTTCAATGCTTTGGGTGCGACTGGTTGGGGTGGGGGGGTTGGGGGGGCAGGAGAGACGAAGCCATCCTAAGTAACTTAGAATATCTTTCTTCTATTTTCACACGACAATATACGCTTTACTATGAAGCCTAGAGATGCTTTGTATGCAATTACAAATAAACATATAACGTGGTTACTCAGAGTAATGATTTTTTTTAGATTTTCTGTTTTTTTTTTTGGTTTTTTTTTCTCTCTTTTCTTTTTTTTACTTAACGTTAATGATTTTCCGACAGAAAGAAAATAAAGCAAAACTTCAGTTCAGGCCAGGTGATGTTGTGGTCTTCGTTTCGAATCTACTCTCTCGTCTCGGACGCAGCTAAATGTCTAATTCCTCAGCTTCGGGCTAAAGCGTAGGAGGAGGGTCCTTCAGTGTGGACGCCCCCACAAAAAGCACGACCACCGCTGCGGCAGAGACCCAAATAATGTAACATCAGGAAAGAAAAACAAAGAAAAACAAAGAAATGAACTGCAGTAAATGGAAAAATGCCATGTTCTTCCACTTTAACACTATTATGGCAAAGGAATCAAAAGGACAAGACGACGCGCCCCCTCTCTTCCTTCGGTTAAGACACTATGAAGTATGCGAGGAATGCTAGGGTTTAGTAACTGGTCTGCTCTCTGTATTTGAACTGCTTTACTAATGACTATAAACATGTCAGCCCGCAGGCGACCTTAGAGACCTTTCAGTAAAGCTGGAGTTTGCCATGCCGGAGCGCTCGATTCTTTTTTTTTTTCTCCAAATCTCAGCACCGCTCCGCAACTCGTCATTTAGGTAGTTTTGGTTCGTCATGCTGTTACTCGTGGAATGAATCTAACATAAATATAAATAATATATTATTTCTTCTTCTAATTTTCTTTCTTTTCTAGACAAAAAAAAAGGGGGGGGGGCGTAGCCTCGAGACTTTGTTCATTTAAAAGTGCCACAGATTTCGAGCATCCCAGTCGGGTGAAGACAGCGCGGTGTTAGCGGAGCGTGGTGTTCGGCTCCTGAGCTGAAAACCCTGGCAAACTGAAGATCTACTGAAATACCACCGGCTTTTCAAAGCAATGTCATAACTTTCCCTTTAAACATAGACTTTATAGCTCAGTAACATAATAAATAGAAAAAAAAATCAAAAACAAACAAACAAACATAAAAAAGGAAAAAAAACAGAATTGCTGTTACAATGCATTCGTCAATTCAGTTTAGGCACAAGGCAACTTCCACGTGGAGGGGACCGCGACAGTCTCTGATTGTACAGATGTGACACGCTGCTTGCAGACAGTGATATGTGCTGAAGGGTTCTTCGTCTTGTTTGTGTGTTTCTCTTGGGCAGAAATTTGCTGAACGATGTCGGATGTCTTCTGAGGAAGTTTGGCGCTTGCCAGTTTTCTTCGAGCTCAGGATTGCCTGACTGTGGGATTTCGCTTCGAGTGGTCTCTGTCTTTTCAAATTTGTGTCACAAGCTGTGAGTCCTGTCTGCCCTTGGAAAGCAAGGTCACCGACGCTATCTTACAGACTCCCTCTGCATCACTTTGATCTGAAAGTTCAAAAGAAAAAAGAAAATCATCAAATGAGTGTTTATAATGAAGGAGATGACACGACGATGACAAGTCTTTAAACCTGACCTTCACTTTTATGGCGCACACTGTAAATTATGCATTGCATATAGAATAATAACTGATTAAACTTATACAGAAGTTCTGAAACACTGCTGGGTCACTTCTACACACTTCTACACAAGGACAGCTATAGAGACACTAGCCAGGCTGACATCCGCAGACTATGGTGGTCTCTAGAGAAGCTCTTGTGTATACAATACAGTTTATACTATGTAGTGTATATTATCTGCATATGGTTTATAATAGATCTTACTACAGTGTATGTAATATTGTCTGACCGTCATGTATATTATCTGTATATTGTATATTACACTCTATGAAAACTGCTTCCACACAGCTGGCTCACCTGTAGAGCGCTCACAGATGACCCATGGGGTTGGATGTGTCTGTCAGGCCAGGGTGAACGGAGGGGTGAGTCTGCTGGGGTTCCCCCGAAACGCCAGACACCTTCTCCTCCTCTCTCCGCTTAAGGCAGGCCGCTTTGGGGTTCAGGTTCCGCTCTGAATTTATGAAAGGAACACAAGAAGGTTGAGTTTTAGGCTATTTAAGCTACCCCCTGCCTCAAAGCCTGCCCTCAAATACCAGACCACCAATACAAAGAGTTCTCCGTTATTAAAGCTATCGAGCAACAGTAAGACACACGGACGAAGCACAGTCCAGTATATAGCAGAGTGGAGAATGGCTGACCCCTGACTTGCTGCTCCAGGCTGAGGATGACGGCGACGGCCTGGTGCAGGATGAGGAGTTTGGTCTGGGGCTTCTCGCTCTTCAGGTGTAGCTGGCACATGCGGCCGAGCTCCTTAAACGCCTCGTTGATGTCTCTCACTCGCAGCCTCTCTCGCGCGTTGTTGGCCATCCTCCTCTCACGCTCGCGCTCGGCCTTCTGCTCCGGGTTCAGATCCTCGTCCTCATTAATGCTGCTGTAGGGGGCAAAACAGAACACACGCTAAAGTTAAAGTTAGCCTCCCACTCTGCCTGACTGGCACTCATCTACACTGACCAAGGAAATCAATATGTCAAGAAAAAACGATTAAAAACCTATGAAATGGTCTCTCTAGAGAATATAACCTATATATAATCGTATATAGTCTACACTGCTGGCCTGGCAAATGGAGTCAAGGTTTCATATGATGATAATTTGTGATAGGACATAACTCATACACGCTCCTGTTCTGGAGATGCTTTGAGGTTCCCATGTGAACTTACCTTGTTCGAGTGCCTCCTCTGGGAGTTTTGATGTCCCTTTTGTCGCTCTCGTCGTCTGATTTGAGGTCTTCAGAGGAGTGGTTGTTGTCCAAGTCGTCCTTGTCCTGATTTTCAATCTTCAGCTCCAGAGCAGGTGCCACATGACTTGCCAGTCCAGCAGCGAGGCCTGTATATGTGCAGCAAACATAACCCAATGAGTTACAGTCTGCCAATGTCCTTTGCAATGCATTACATTAAACACACATGGCCTCATACAGTATGCTGCTGAACTTGGATGCTTTGAATTTGGATGCATTGAATTGAATTTGAATTCACAGAAATAATTATTAGCTGCCATCTAAGCTTGCTTTAACACTATAAATGATAAAAGCTGTAAACCTAGTATGCCAACAGCATATACGCTACTATTTCCGTTTATATAAAATGAAATTTTAAAGCTTCTACTACTTCATATATTTTAAGGAATTAGTCAAATTCACAATGAATTTATAATAAAATAAAAAGTCATAATTCCTTAAATAGTGAATCCTGAGGAAGATAATATATCTGGAAATTACTGTAAACAGACAATTACTGTATATAATTTATCATTTAATAACATCTCGTTGCTCCTAAAATAAAACAAAAATATATAACTAAAATATATATAAAAATACTGCCTGGTGTCTAACTTAACACCATATAAAACCACACTGTATAAGTTACTACTCAATAAAAAGACTAATTAATTAATTAATACAGGTGATGACAAACTGAATACAGATTGGGGTGTAATAATGAGATGACGGCACCTCTGAAAGTCTCAGCCTGGTGGTTCAGCTCGGCGCTGGAGGCCGGACCGGCGCTGCTCTGCAGTCCTGTGTGGTTGGAGTTGAGGCTGACGGCTTCTTCGCGATGAGCAGGGCCCTGTCACAACAGATCGGTGTGAGAACGCGAGCCAGAGAACAGAACTCCAACATCAAGAGGCTCTCTGATCATAGTGATCTGATCAGCGGCCAGAGAACAAAAACCATTTACATTAAAACCAAAGAGCAATTCACGGCGTCCGAGCTCTCACTTCAAAGACTGAGGAGGCTCTCTGTTCCTACTGTAGCGCCTGACCTCGTCTCTGAAGAACTGAGCACTTCTCGCGGTACAAAGAACGACCTCTGCAGCCTCCAGACTTTTAACAAACTGTCATCTTAACCAATTTTTTTTTTTTAGGAAACCACAACGGAAATAAGCCTTTGGGGCTTTGTTGGGCTATTATCCTCAAACATTTTCAGTATAGGGAGGCACTGTATACATGTATTTTCCATATAATCTCCAAACAGAGGAGCTTTAGTTGGCATCACAGAAAAAAAACATAGCCAGTGACTATGTTTTAAAGACTATGTATTAAAGAAAGTATGGCTTAAAACTAGTTTAAATGTACTGTTCTGCATTAAAATACATTGTGGTTGGGACTCAGAGGCTGAGCTAACATGAGGCTGAAACTGCAACACAATGAACAGTAGATTAAACATGCAAACTACCACATCGCTCTAATTGGACGGAACATTGATGAATGGTTTGCAAGAAATTAAGCCTTGTTATTTTACAACCAGTGACGTGCATCAAACCACAGACACCTGAAACACATTATGGCCAAACAGAACTGCAGGCTTCATTAAATCTTACATTTCACCATCATTCAGTTCTATTGTTTTCATGTACGGCTGATTCAAAACTTCTACATAATGAAATCATTTTAAAATAAACACATTCATTCACTATGGATTCATGTGAAATGCTTAACTGAGAAATTTGCTGATCCAGAGCTGTTCAGGTGGTCTGAAGGGTTTAATGCTTCTAAAGGCTCTGAGATATGATTCTGGCCTACAAAGTACTTTTAACATCTATTCATGGTGGAGATGTTACCATAATGAACATTACATACACTCCTGTAGATCCACTGGCGGCTTTGCACAACCCCTGGTTCCCATCACCACCAGTTAAACAAAATCCGAATCATTCCACTATAGCATCAAACCATTATAAACTTCAAAAAATAATTTTTACTTATTTTCTTAGTGTATATTTAAAAAATACACTCGACTCATATACGTGACTGGAGGAACTATTGATATCCTGTCTTATAATCAGACGTGACAAACCTTCTGATCAGTTCATTTAAGCTTCACACAAGTCTTGCCAAGAGGTCGGCTCCTTCAGAGAAAGCTATAAGCGTGTTCTCCCTCAGGCTCTCTGCTACTTTTCTCCCTCAGAGACTCTGAAAGGCCAGAGGCATTTCTCTCCTGAGCCACGGGGAGGGATGCATTCTCCCCCAGCGTACCGTTTCCCTTCTGAGAAGCAACTAAGGCTGCTCAATACGCCGTTTGGTAATCATCCTCATCGCAACCGGCCTTTGCAGTACTGATATTCGCAGATAGCTGCACCAATCAGTGTTTTACAGTGTGCTGTAAGCATCCCAACCAATCACATCTCCAAATAAGCTTCTATGGGAGGTTTGATAAACTGAGAATTTGGTCAGAATAACGTATGGCGTGCTACCTGTGATGCATGATCAGCGCAAGTGGCTCAGCACACAATCTGAATGAAACTGATGGTTAAAGATTACAAGACTGAAGAACCTCAGACCTCAAAACAGACCTATATGATTTCATTTTATTACTGAATATTTCAATCCAATGCTACAGCTGCCTAACTCCGCTCCATCAGGCAAGGCCGCTTGGATTCTCAGGTTCGTGTGTGTAAGTCATTCCATCGGCTGGTACGGATCGGTGAAGGATTGTAATATTTTCCGAATTCTAGCAGTGCCTGGCGGACGGAGGGATGAGGGCGGGGTGCACACAAATAAAACAAAAGGGCCTGAATGAAATTTTCACCTTAAGGTGTGCAGAAGCGACATTCAGGCACCTGTAGAGGCAAATGCAACTGGTGCTCCATTTAAGGTGGAATAAAAATTCAAACACAAAGTCGACAAAGAAGAATCCAAATCCAGTCTTGTAGGAATTTAGCCATGAAACGATATTTAGCTCCGTTTTTACCAGGACCATGGAGACCGTGTGAGAAAGCAATACTAGCTAGAATGACCAAAATTGGTTTGGATTTGTTTTGCACAAAACCAAATAATTCTCTGAATAAGAAGAAGTGCGTGTGAGTTGTGGATGGTCTATGTCCAAAGCATGTATCTTCATTGTTTTGAACACGACAGCTGTGATTTACATTGTGTTTTATGATGTACGGACCAATAGAAATGCTCCAAAATTACTTGATACTATTTCTGGTTCCATTGACTTCCATTGAAAGTTAAGACGATTGTTGGCCTCTACTGTAAAGTTACTATTTTAAAGATACTTGTTTTCTTTGGACAGCGATGATATTCAAAGTTATAAAATGTAATGATTCCAAATAATATATAGTCACTGTCCAATGAAAAACATGTTCCTCCATTTTTGTTCTTCAACATCATTTTAATGCAGCGGCTACCACTGTGTGATAATTTCATGGTTAATAACCGAAATGCTTCAGAATAGCTCGGCTCCATTCTGGTTCCATTGACTTCCATTGAAAGTACAGACAGTTTTTGTCCTCTACTGTAAAGCTGCTATTTTGGAGATGCTTGGTTTTCTCTGGACAGCGTAGATACGCACACACACTTTTCTCCGTCAGCAGCGAGAAGTGAGAGATGGAAGGAGAGGTTGGCAGACGAGCGCTCTTTCCAGCCATTTCCTTTCGGAATGTGATCCCAAGTCACTGTTGGCCTCTGTTAACCTCACCGACCCCCTGCCTACCCCCACCGCCACGCACTAATCTCAGCACTGCTCTCAACAGGTGTCCAAACAAGTCTTTGTCTGGGCTGGGGGAGGAGCATGAGGGGGGGGTGCCACCCGAAGAAGGCGGCCATTTTCCTCAACGGGCTTGATTACCATACAGCTGAGGACTTCAGTCACACACAAACACACCACACACACTCGCTCGTCTGAGGCATCAGATTTCCTCAGTTGTTAAGGGATAGAGAGAGAGAGGGAGAGAGAGAGAGAGACTGAAAGGACTGCCAGAATAAAAGCATGTGTAGAAGCCGTGCTGAATCAGGGTGCTGTCTTGGACTGAGAGTCTTAAAGAGAGAATTCTGTTGGCGTATGTAAGAACACAGTAGTTCACTGGCCGCCTCGACACAGACGCCTTCTCTCAGGGACATAAAGAGAGTCATCACACAAACACAGTATAGCTCTGTCACTACGCCACACTCCACTCTCACACTCTGCTTCTGTTACAAATACACACACACTTTGTTTTCCTACTCTCAGTATCTTTTGTGCACAATCTAGATTTTTTTTTTTAGATTTTAGTATATTGGAAAATAAAAAAAGTATTAAATATAAAATGTGCAATTGCTTTTTTATGTTTTCTATATTTTTTATTATTAATATATGTTTATTATTAATTAATTCAGCAAATAAACAGTAATTTTGCATTAAATTGGCCAGAGATGTGTTCTCTATTCTTACTTTCACTTCAACTAAAGCTACAAAAAAGCTGTTTGACTGGGGCGCCCAAACGTTTGCTGTATGTCCTTCATGTACTCTGTATAGTGAAGCACTAACATCAAAATTCTCTGACGAACCGAAATTCAGGACATGCCTGGCCAAATGAAACCGAGAGAATAGGGCTCCCAATAAATTAAATTATTTTGTAGCTACACTGTAATTCGTGGATGTTTCCTTATTTCTGCTTCTGTTGTTAAGCAGTACGTTGAGCAGGATGTTGTCTTTTTTAAGTAGTAACAAATAAGTACTGCAACATAAATAGAGATTATAAAATGCCTGTCTAACAGGTGGGCGATACAGCAAAAATATAACATTACAATTAAAAAATTAAATTTAATTAAATTTAAATACATTTAAATTGGTCTAATTTATCATTAATTTGTCCACACAATGCACCGGTCAGCTGATTTAGAAAAATAAAAATGGACAAAAATGTAGATTTACGTTTGTTTTGTTTTTTTTTCAAAGCAAAACAAATTTTAAAAATGTAATATTGCAATATTTCCAGGTTTGATATTCAAATTTAAGCTAATCTGTGGCGCAAACTATTTTAAGGCCTTTGTAGAAAAATGTCTAATCTCTTCGACTGAAGCTCAGAAGACTCTTTTATGTAAACTTGCATCAGCTTGAGTGCACAATGTCATTAAAACATATTTCAAATAGTCTACTTTCCACTCTAATGCTGTGTAATGCTGATTTAAAAATGTTTAAACGCGAGCATGGTCACTAGTGGTCTCAGACATTTGCATCTCAGACATGTAACTGGTTATAATAATAATAACAATAATAATAATTATTCCAAGTGATTATGAAATGATTTAAATATAGTACTAATATAATAAAGCATTTGTATAAATATAAGTATGTATCTCATCCATAATAATACTAATAAATAAAAACTAAAGTAAGTTTTTTATTAACTACTCAGTATATTTTTAGGCGTGTGGAAGTAACGTTTATGACTGTACAAGTGAATGACTGATGTTTTTGTATATATTTATGTGGCAAAAATCAGTCAATGGATTTTACTGATAAAGAGATGCCGATTTGAGAAATGGAGGCTGAATTTTCAGATGTTACAGTTAGACTGCAGTAATCCGGGACTTGTGTAAGTCATTCCGCGGAATAATGAATCACTTTTAGAGGGAATTTCGTCGAGAGAATATCAATCAGCATCGCTATGCTTCCCAAGACGAATGGAGGCACTTTATAAGGAGAAGTAAAAAAATATGGCCTGGATTATTTCCTACCGCAGGGGGATTAATGGCAAAACACTTGCCTCTGTTGTTTCTTCCCCTACAGCTGTGCTCCAGCCTCTCTTCTGTGGGGGGGACGCTAGCGCTAATATGGAGGAGAGCGAGCTCACAGGCCCCGTTTGTACAAAGCTCGGCGCGAGTCTCTGACCGGCCCGCGGAGCGGCGGACTTTTCCAGGGCAGAGCTCAACTACAGCCTGCTTTTCTCATCCAATCCCACCGAGTGGAGCGCGGGAAGACAGAGAGAAAGCGAGCGAGGCAGCCGTGGGCCAGCCATTACGCATATGGAAAGTATGCGGGTTTAAGTTAAACGGCCCTCTGTGGAAAATGGTTCCGTTTCAGCACATGGCCGAGGCTTCATTTTAAACAGGTGGCTCTGCCTTGTTTATTAGCCTATTTGGAGAAGCGTAATGAGAAAAAGTGCATGCTTTCCCCTCTCTCTCGCTCAGTGTGTGTGTTTCTCTCCCCAGCTGACCCAAAAGCGGACATATTTAGCTGATTCGCTTCAATTTCCTTTAAACAACTGCTGGTGACTGACAGGGGAGACTTTGAACTCGGCAGAATTAAAGAAAAAAAAGAAAAAGAAGACTTCAGAGAAAGCTTTGAAACAATTAAGTTATTGTTTCCCAAAGCAAGAAAACAAGGCGATTGTTACCATAGATGCTGTCCTGCTGGTGACCAATCCGGACGTGGGGAAGCTGGAGCCGATGGCTGCGATTGGCCCGTTGTGAGCCTGACCCAGCAGGCTGTGGATGTCGCTGGGCAGAGAAGCGGTGGAGCCCACGGCATGGTTCCGGAGGACATGGATCGCATCGTCTAGTCTGTCTAGACGATCCTCCATCCGAGACTGGGGGGACAGAAAGTAAGAACGGGGACGAAAAGGGGGAGAGCAGGTTAATATGAAAACGTTACTTAAAGGTAAGGAAAACGAAGCGCTGGAAAAAATGCACACAAGACACAAACTGGGGATGTGAGACGTGTGATGTGATGAAAAACACATGCATCTTGAGGCCTCCTGCAGGACAAACCCACAACACTCTGAAAACTTTAAGCAAACATTAGAATGAGCGTTCATACACTGAGGTACAGTCCGTGGACAGTGTTCTAGACTTCAATGACAGACTTAGAACCTTTACACTAAATAGAGGTTCCTTAAAAAGGTACAAATGATCAGAGGTGTCAAGTACCGTAGTACAAATACTTGGTTACCTTACTTAAGTAGAAATTTTGGCTATTTATACTTTAACTGACTTTTTACTTCTACACCTTACATTTACACTCCATTATCAGTACTTTCTACTCCTTACATTTACACTCCATTATCAGTACTTTCTACTCCTTATATTTACACTCCATTATCTGTACTTTCTACTCCTTACATTTACACTCCATTATCAGTACTTTCTACTCCTTACATTTACACTCCATTATCAGTACTTTCTACTCCTTACATTTACACTCCATTATCTGTACTTTCTACTCCTTACATTTACACTCCATTATCAGTACTTTCTACTCCTTACATTTACACTCCATTATCAGTACTTTCTACTCCTTACATTTACACTCCATTATCTGTACTCTCTACTCCTTACATTTACACCTCATTAGCAGCACTTTCTAATTCTTACATTTACACTCCATTATCTGTACTTCCTACTCCTTACATTTACATTCCATTACCTGTGCTTTCTACTCCTTACATTTACACTCCATTGTCAGTACTTTCTACTCCTTACATTTACACTCCATTATCTGTACTTCCTACTCCTTACATTTACACTCCATTATCTGTACTTTCTACTCCTTACATTTACACTCCATTATCTGTACTTTCTACTCCTTACATTTACACTCCATTATCTGTACTTTCTACTCCTTACATTTACACTCCATTATCTGTACTTTCTACTCCTTACATTTACACTCCATTATCTGTACTTTCTACTCCTTACATTTACACTTCATTATCAGTACTTTCTACTCCTTACATTTACACTCCATTATCAGTACTTTCTACTCCTTACATTTACACTCCATTATCTGTACTTTCTACTCCTTACATTTACACTCCATTATCTGTACTTTCTACTCCTTACATTTACACTCCATTATCTGTACTTTCTACTCCTTACATTTACACTCCATTATCAGTACTTTCTACTCCTTACATTTACACTCCATTATCAGTACTTTCTACTCCTTACATTTACACTCCATTATCAGTACTTTCTACTCCTTACATTTACACTCCATTATCTGTACTTTCTACTCCTTACATTTACACTTCATTATCAGTACTTTCTACTCCTTACATTTACACTCCATTATCTGTACTTTCTACTCCTTACATTTACACGCCATTATCTGTACTTTCAATTCCTTACACTTACTCTCCATTATCAGTACTTTCTACTGCTTTCTACTCCTTACTATTACACTCCATTTTCAGTACTTTCTACTCCTTACATTTACACTCCATTATCAGTACTTTCTACTCCTTACATTTACACTCCATTATCTGTACTTTCTACTACTTACATTTACACTCCATTATCAGTACTTTCTACTCCTTACATTTACACTCCATTATCAGTACTTTCTACTCCTTACATTTACACTACATTATCAGTACTTTCTAATACTTACATTTACACTCCATTATCAGTACTTTCTACTCCCTACATTTACACTCCATCATCAGTACTTTCTACTCCATACATTTACACTCCATTATCAGTACTTTCTACTCCTTACATTTACACTACATTATCAGTACTTTCTAATACTTACATTTACACTCCATTATCAGTACTTTCTACTCCCTACATTTACACTCCATTATCAGTACTTTCTACTCCTTACATTTACACTCCATTATCAGTACTTTCTACTCCTTACATTTACACTCCATTATCAGTACTTTCTACTCCTTACATTTACACTCCATTATCTGTACTTTCTACTCCTTACATTTACACTCCATTATCAGTACTTTATACTCCTTACATTTACACTCCATTATCAGTACTTTCTACTCCTTACATTTACACTCCATTATCTGTACTTTCTACTCCTTACATTTACACTCCATTATCAGTACTTTCTACTCCTTACATTTACACTCCATTATCAGTACTTTCTAGTCCTTACATTTACACTCCATTATCAGTACTTTCTACTCCTTACATTTACACTCCATTATCAGTACTTTCTACTCCTTACATTTACACTCCATTATCAGTACTTTCTACTCCTTACATTTACACTCCATTATCAGTACTTTCTACTCCCTACATTTACACTCCATTATCAGTACTTTCTACTCCTTACATTTACACTCCATTATCTGTACTTTCTACTCCTTACATTTACACTCCATTATCTGTACTTTCTACTCCTTACATTTACACTCCATTATCAGTACTTTCTACTCCTTACATTTACACTCCATTATCAGTACTTTCTACTCCTTACATTTACACTCCATTATCAGTACTTTCTACTCCTTACATTTACACTCCATTATCTGTACTTTCTACTCCTTACATTTACACTCCATTATCTGTACTTTCTACTCCTTACATTTACACTCCATTATCTGTACTTTCTACTCCTTACATTTACACTCCATTATCAGTACTTTCTACTCCTTATATTTACACTCCATTATCAGTACTTTCTACTCCTTATATTTACACTCCATTATCAGTACTTTCTACTCCTTATATTTACACTCCATTATCAGTACTTTCTACTCCTTACATTTACACTCCATTATCTGTACTTTCTACTTCTTACATTTACACTCCATTATCAGTACTTTTTACTCCTTACATTTACACTCCATTATCAGTACTTTCTACTCTATACATTTACACTCCATTATCTGTACTTTTTACTCCTTACATTTACACTCCATTATCAGTACTCCATAATGTAAGGAGTAGAAAGTACTGATAATGGAGTGTAAATGTAAGGAGTAGAAAGTACAGATAATGGAGTGTAAATGTAAGGAGTAGAAAGTACTGATAATGGAGTGTAAATGTAAGGAGTAGAAAGTACAGATAATGGAGTGTAAATGTAAGGTGTAGAAGTAAAAAGTCAGTTAAAGTATAAATAGCCAAAATTTTTATACTTTTACTGGAGTAAAAAGCTTAAGTTGATACTTCAACTTCTACAGAAGTATTTTTAACCCCTAGTATCTATACTTCTACCTGAGTAATGAATGTGAATAGATTTTACACCTTTGCGAATGATACAAACAAAAAGCACTGGAGGAAATGACGACACACTAAAAAATAAAATACACCGGATGTAGGCGAAGCTGGTGGCAGGGACGGGAGAAAGGATGGAGGAGAGAAAGTGAGAGGCAGGAAAGGAGCAGGAATACCTCGCAGACATCCTTTAAGAAGGACATGGCATCCTGGAGATGCTCATGCAGCTGCTGATGCACGCGATTTTTCTAAAGTCAGACAGGAACGGGAGAGCAGTGAGACACGGTTACACACAGACAGGCACAGAGAGAGAGAGAGAGAGAGGGGCAAGAAGCACTGAAGAGAAACACAGAGGCAGAGAAAAGGGTGCGAGGCATCAAAGCAGACCAGCCTGGGTTAACAGTTTCGGTTCCCGTTTAAAGAAGCTGTGATGACTGACACCCCCCAGAGCTACAGACACAGGCTGCGCTGACACTGAAACGCTGAGCACGGGCCGATACACAGCATGTTTGGATCTAAGAGTCTGTAAACAAGGTAGCTCTTGATGTGTCTTGAGGTGTGCATCGCTGGTGAACGTATTGACAGGTTCTTTATCGTGGTGGTGATAGGAACCAGCAGTCCACGAAGTGCTAAAACTTAAATTTAGCCTTTTTATGTATGATCCAAAATTATAAGTGACATTATACACACGTCTTCTGAGCTGTATGTGTAATGTAGATGCTACATATATGCAGAGCAAATTAAATCTAATTACATTAAAAACTAGAACTCTGCTCTTGGTGATGGTGCTTCAATTAAAACTACTAGAAGAATTATTGGATCTGTATCGGCTGATGCTCAAAGTTTTAATATCAGTATCAGAGAAGAAGAAGTGATACAGTGCTCTCTGTAATACTTGTTAATGTTAGTGCATTTGGACTACAGTAATCATGTGACTGGTTTTATTTCACTATATATGCTGTACAACAAGTATATCGATACTAGAGATGGACCGATCAGCGTTTTTGAGGCCGATTCTGATCGCTGATCACCTTTCAGCCGATACCGATAGAGGGCGGGGTATACACCACGGCAGACTACATGTAGTTATTAGCGCAAGCAACTCATGAAACATGGTCTAAACTGGTTTATTTCCATTTTTAACGAGCTCATGTGAAACAGCATAATATTTTTAACTAAATTAACAGTAAATAAACAAAGTAAATCAAACAAATATCTCAAATACTGCAATCATTACATTTAGACCCTTAATTTAAAACTAAAAAAGCGAATTAAATACATGCAGTAAAAACTGCAGTCATTAAAAGCAGACTATTTATTTTATTTATTTTAAACTAAAACTGCAATCATTAAATGTAGATCTTGAATTGTTGCTGCTGTTCTGTTTGTACCGGTCAGATCTGGTCTGTATGGTGTTCTGGGTTGTTTGTTTTGTGTTAGCTGTGCGTGGTAGCTCTGCTGTTTACTGATACTCACTGTATTCAGTTGTGTGCAGTGTCGTATCAGATTAATAGATTTAAATCTCTTTGGTTTCCCAGCGAGACACGCTGATTTTACTAATTTTTAAAACGTCCTGGATGAGTCTGCGTCACATACGGTAAACACTGCCAGACGGACATGTTTTCTATCAGCGCTTCCTTTTTCGCAAGGCTGCTGCTTTAGTCAGACTGTCGAAAAGAAAGAGTGTGTATTTCCACCTAGTGGTTCAGATAGGAATTGCAGGGAGCTGGCTGAAGGGGGTTCTCCTCTTCCTGGATGAAACACTAGCTAGAAATACAGAAATTAGGCTCATTTGTTTAACGTCATCGATCGGCTCTTGGGATCGGCTAAATGGGAGAAATATCACCGATCGCATATTTTGATTACAAATCGGCGGATACCGATACATAGCCGATCGATCCTTCCATCTCTAATCGATACTGGGACACATCCGGCCTTACCGCACCACCAAACCGCCCAACTGAGAAAAATGCAACTGCAGGTGGCACAGAAAGTGTGTGTGTGTAAATGTTTATCTACACGCCCCGTGGTGTGAATGCGTGATGTGGGAAACAGGAGTGTAAGAGTATGTGGGGTGTGTGTGTGTTTGTGTCTGTGTGTGTAAAGTGATCCCTGTCGAGGCTCTTTCCCCCAGTCAGCCCAGGAATCCAGAAGCAATGCTCCAATGCAACAGCTGCCAGCACCCCACCCCCCTCCCACATCCAGACCAATCCCCATACTCCCCCCGACTCACGCCCCAGCCAATCCCCACCCAGCCAGCTCTGGAGCGGACAGATGGCAGGGGACACGCCCCGAGGGATGGGGTATTGTTCTGCGCGGCACCTCCCCAACCCTGCTCCCCAACATTTGTCAGGCAGGAATGTGCGTGTAATGCTAGCCCCCGTGCCCTCTAGCAGCCATGCACTCGCACGGTGTCCATTAAAAAGTGATCAGTATGTGCGCGTGGGGTTGCGGGGGTGGTTGAGAGCTGGGAACTAACTTACCAGAGAGTGGAGAGAGTTTTCATAATTCGGGGAAGACGGGGTCTGAGCGGCTGCGCGAGGCCACTGGGTAGTACCTGTACACAGAGAGAGAGAGAGAGACAAGGGTTGTCAATCACCTGGTATTTACCTGTCCAACATAAACAGACCCAATAGAAGCAATAACATGAGAGGCCCTAACTGTTGTGGGTATAAATATATATATCATGAAGCACCAATCAGAATGCGGAATGAATTTCACTTAAATACAGTCCAAATAAAAACATAAAGCTATTTTCACATAAAAAATCTAATATATCATAAATAAATAGAGGCAGAAAGATTGTTTGTAGTTGTTGTGTAAATAAATAGTTCCTCCAGTCACATTTGTCAGTCCAGTGCATTAAAAACAATTCTGAGTCACACCATCGTAATCAATTAAGCTGAACTGTAGTGAAATCTTAGATCCACTGGTTCATTTTTGAGTCACGACTGACTCGAATGGTTGTGAGGTCAGAAAGTTACAGCCCTACTTCAGGCCACTTCACAAAAGAGCTCAAAGCTGATTTGTTTCCCCCCCTTCCTGCTCGATTCCAGCTTATTCTCTACGTGGGCTGTTTTCCTCTCGGGATCCAGATGCATCATTTCCTATGACTGGGCTGCATCCTGCAACATGAGAGGATTTGGAGGCTGCCTTCAACACCCACACCAACACTGAGGGACGTGCGCTACTTCCGCTCATTAATGAAGTCATGGCTAAAAAAGCCCCCAGAACAATGCGGGACGCTGATAAGGGCTTTAGCTCGGACCCGGACAGCCTTCCTCTGACTCCACTCCAGCAACACTGGCCCATACAAGACGGAAAGTTCTAGACCTGGCAGGATGAGACCATGGCGCGTGGGTTTCAACTCAAGTTTTTCAGGTCACGCATATGAAACATGAAAGACACACAACTGAAACCAATATCTTTTTCAGGACATCAGATCTTGGCCTTCCCGTAAATAACTACACCATGTCTTGCGACGTTAGCTTCCTGCTCTAGAAAACCCACAGATCAAACACTGATGCTTGAGTAGACAAACATGTCCTCCCCTAAATGTTATCGATTACACTGGAAAGATTTACTCTTGAAGAAAAAGAATAAAAGCAAAGAAGGGTTTTGGTAGAGATGCACTGATTTTGGAATTTCTAAGTCCACAGAGTTGCCTCTTGTCTGTGTTACAAAGTGATGTCATCTCGCAACACAATTCTTATTGCCCGCCTAGCGGTAAACTGGGTACAGCCCTTTAACAATAGTACCTGTTTTAACCTCTCTGGCCAGTGATCAATCAGAACAGAGTGCAAGCTGACCAATCAGAGCACACTGGGCTTCTTAGGAGGCGGGGCTTAAAGACACAGGAGCTCTAACAGCGATACACTATTATATAAACCTATTGAATGACATCAGAGTGCCAGAATGTACCTGACATTACTGAAGCAGAACATTAATTTTAAATACATGACAAACTAAAAGCGTGTGACTCAAAACTACTCCATCCTAAACGACAAGCCTGTAAAATACTTGGTGACCATTATTAGACTTAAAAATTATAAAAAACTGGTGTCACAACAAACCAGCATCACTATAAGGAGCTTCTCCAGAAAACAGATGAATATTTATTTCTTTTGGAGGCAGAAAACACAAAAAAAATTATTACAAACCATAATAAATGAGGCTGCAGGTAGCTACTTTCTACAATTGTAAATGGTGCTTCACTAATTAGTGATTTTGTGTTTCATGTTTTTTTCTATGTGCCTGTAAGCTATGAGAGTATGTTTATCCGTCTGTGTATATGTGTGTTCAGTGCTATTGGAAAGCACTCTAATGAGGATGTAAATTACGGGGGTCTGCTCTTGGTCTAAGCGTACTGATTCTGACTGGTCATAAATCAGTACCGCTCTAAAGGAATTCACATCTGCTAATCACAAATCAAAAAAAAAAAAAAAAAAAAAAAAGAGGGGAGGGTGGTCCCTCTTTCACTCTTTCTCTATCCTCCCTCACTCACTCTCTCCCCCTCTGCACTTCCAAGTATGTCTTTTGCTCTCCAATTGGCAAACAAACAGCTACAGGAAGTCGTGCATCGCACACAAGGGCCGCTGTGTGTATGCGTGTATCGAAACAGAAACAGGTCAAGTATTCCTAATGGATCCTGACCTAAACTAAATTCCCAGGTTGTTTACATTAGAGCAGTGGGGCCAGTTTACTGGCTTGAGCTTTCATCAGCTTAACCAGACTACAGCGGGGGGGTTGGGGGGGGGCCATCCCGGCCTACAGCACTGCAGAGTCATGCTCTGATTACACTATAGATAGTGTTGGACAATATATCAAAAACATATTATCACAATAACTGGAACCATTTTCATGATAATATGTATAATGACAACGATCTAATATGCACAATGATATTTAGAAAAAACATTTAGCTGGTAGTGTATCTAAAACGTTTGGCTGGTAGTGTATCTAAAACGTTTGGCTGGTAGTGTATCTAAAACGTTTGTCTGGTAGTGTATCTAAAACGTTTGACTGGTAGTGTATCTAAAACGTTTAGCTGGTAGTGTATCTAAAACGTTTGGCTGGTAGTGTATCTAAAACGTTTGTCTGGTAGTGTATCTAAAACGTTTGTCTGGTAGTGTATCTAAAACGTTTGACTGGTAGTGTATCTAAAACGTTTGGCTGGTAGTGTATCTAAAACGTTTGACTGGTAGTGTATCTAAAACGTTTAGCTGGTAGTGTATCTAAAACGTTTGACTGGTAGTGTATCTAAAACGTTTGACTGGTAGTGTATCTAAAACGTTTGTCTGGTAGTGTATCTAAAACGTTTGACTGGTAGTGTATCTAAAACGTTTAGCTGGTAGTGTATCTAAAACGTTTGTCTGGTAGTGTATCTAAAACGTTTGTCTGGTAGTGTATCTAAAACGTTTGACTGGTAGTGTATCTAAAACGTTTGACTGGTAGTGTATCTAAAACGTTTGGCTGGTAGTGTATCTAAAACGTTTGACTGGTAGTGTATCTAAAACGTCTGGCTGGTAGTGTATCTAAAACGTTTGACTGGTAGTGTATCTAAAACGTTTAGCTGGTAGTGTATCTAAAACGTTTGACTGGTAGTGTATCTAAAACGTTTAGCTGGTAGTGTATCTAAAACGTTTGACTGGTAGTGTATCTAAAACGTTTAGCTGGTAGTGTATCTAAAACGTTTGACTGGTAGTGTATCTAAAACGTTTAGCTGGTAGTGTATCTAAAACGTTTGACTGGTAGTGTATCTAAAACGTTTGACTGGTAGTGTATCGAAAACGTTTGTCTGGTAGTGTATCTAAAACATTTGACTGGTAGTGTTACTAAAACGTTTGGCTGGTAGTGTATCTAAAACGTTTGACTGGTAGTGTATCTAAAACGTTTGACTGGTAGTGTATCTAAAACGTTTGGCCGGTAGTGTATCTAAAACGTTTGACTGGTAGTGTATCTAAAACGTTTAGCTGGTAGTGTATCTAAAACGTTTGACTGGTAGTGTATCTAAAACGTTTAGCTGGTAGTGTATCTAAAACGTTTGACTGGTAGTGTATCTAAAACGTTTGACTGGTAGTGTATCTAAAACGTTTGACTGGTAGTGTATCTAAAACGTTTGTCTGGTAGTGTATCTAAAACGTTTGACTGGTAGTGTATCTAAAACGTTTGACTGGTAGTGTATCTAAAACGTTTGACTGGTAGTGTATCGAAAACGTTTGTCTGGTAGTGTATCTAAAACATTTGACTGGTAGTGTTACTAAAACGTTTGGCTGGTAGTGTATCTAAAACGTTTGACTGGTAGTGTATCTAAAACGTTTGACTGGTAGTGTATCTAAAACGTTTGGCCGGTAGTGTATCTAAAACGTTTGACTGGTAGTGTATCTAAAACGTTTAGCTGGTAGTGTATCTAAAACGTTTGACTGGTAGTGTATCTAAAACGTTTAGCTGGTAGTGTATCTAAAACGTTTGACTGGTAGTGTATCTAAAACGTTTGACTGGTAGTGTATCGAAAACGTTTGTCTGGTAGTGTTACTAAAACGTTTGGCTGGTAGTGTATCTAAAACGTTTGACTGGTAGTGTTACTAAAACGTTTGGCTGGTAGTGTATCTAAAACGTTTGACTGGTAGTGTATCTAAAACGTTTGACCGGTAGTGTATCTAAAACGTTTGACTGGTAGTGTTACTAAAACGTTTGGCTGGTAGTGTATCTAAAACGTTTGACTGGTAGTGTATCTAAAACGTTTGACCGGTAGTGTATCTAAAACGTTTGGCCGGTAGTGTATCTAAAACGTTTGACTGGTAGTGTATCTAAAACGTTTGACTGGTAGTGTATCTAAAACGTTTGGCCGGTAGTGTATCTAAAACGTTTGTCTGGTAGTGTATCTAAAACATTTGACTGGTAGTGTTACTAAAACGTTTGGCTGGTAGTGTATCTAAAACGTTTGACTGGTAGTGTATCTAAAACGTTTGACTGGTAGTGTATCTAAAACGTTTGGCCGGTAGTGTATCTAAAACGTTTGGCTGGTAGTGTATCTAAAACGTTTGACTGGTAGTGTACTAAAACGTTTGACTGGTAGTGTATCTAAAACGTTTGACTGGTAGTGTATCTAAAACGTTTGGCTGGTAGTGTTACTAAAACGTTTGGCTGGTAGTGTATCTAAAACGTTTGGCTGGTAGTGTATCTAAAACGTTTGACTGGTAGTGTATCTAAAACGTTTGACTGGTAGTGTATCTAAAACGTTTGGCTGGTAGTGTATCTAAAACGTTTGACTGGTAGTGTATCTAAAACGTTTGGCTGGTAGTGTATCTAAAACGTTTGACTGGTAGTGTATCTAAAACGTTTAGCTGGTAGTGTATCTAAAACGTTTGGCTGGTAGTGTATCTAAAACGTTTGACTGGTAGTGTATCTAAAACGTTTAGCTGGTAGTGTATCTAAAACGTTTGACTGGTAGTGTATCTAAAACGTTTAGCTGGTAGTGTATCTAAAACGTTTGGCTGGTAGTGTATCTAAAACGTTTGACTGGTAGTGTATCTAAAACGTTTGACTGGTAGTGTATCTAAAACGTTTGACTGGTAGTGTATCTAAAACGTTTGGCTGGTAGTGTATCTAAAACGTTTGACTGGTAGTGTATCTAAAACGTTTAGCTGGTAGTGTATCTAAAACGTTTGGCTGGTAGTGTATCTAAAACGTTTGACTGGTAGTGTATCTAAAACGTTTGTCTGGTAGTGTATCTAAAACGTTTAGCTGGTAGTGTATCTAAAACGTTTAGCTGGTAGTGTATCTAAAACGTTTGACTGGTAGTGTATCTAAAACGTTTGGCTGGTAGTGTATCTAAAACGTTTGGCTGGTAGTGTATCTAAAACGTTTGTCTGGTAGTGTATCTAAAACGTTTAGCTGGTAGTGTATCTAAAACGTTTGGCTGGTAGTGTATCTAAAACGTTTGGCTGGTAGTGTATCTAAAACGTTTGTCTGGTAGTGTATCTAAAACGTTTAGCTGGTAGTGTATCTAAAACGTTTAGCTGGTAGTGTATCTAAAACGTTTGTCTGGTAGTGTATCTAAAACGTTTGTCTGGTAGTGTATCTAAAACGTTTAGCTGGTAGTGTATCTAAAACGTTTGGCTGGTAGTGAATCTAAAACGTTTGGCTGGTAGTGTATCTAAAACGTTTGACTGGTAGTGTATCTAAAACGTTTGGCTGGTAGTGTATCTAAAACGTTTGGCTGGTAGTGTATCTAAAACGTTTGGCTGGTAGTGTATCTAAAACGTTTGTCTGGTAGTGTATCTAAAACGTTTGACTGGTAGTGTATCTAAAACGTTTAGCTGGTAGTGTATCTAAAACGTTTGACTGGTAGTGTATCTAAAACGTTTGACTGGTAGTGTATCTAAAACGTTTAGCTGGTAGTGTATCTAAAACGTTTGACTGGTAGTGTATCTAAAACGTTTGGCTGGTAGTGTATCTAAAACGTTTGACTGGTAGTGATAAAAGTGATATATATATATATATTTTATATATATATATATGATTTATTTCCTCCAACAACATGTTCAATTCAGCAACTAAACAGCACTTGTGCACTAAACGGTGCAGGAATGTGATCTCTGTATAACTGTATATCTGTGGTGAACTGCTGCAAAACACGTTCTCTTGCTGTCCTAAATAGTTAGAAAGCTTCTTGTAAAGAAGGAGGAGAGGCTGCCATCGTCAGCAGCACCATCAGGAACTCTTCTCCCGCACTACCTCACTCTGGCTGTTTAGGTACAAATTTTCCATCCATTCATTCTCCCAAAACTATAAGCAGGCCTCATCCGAGCGACCTTTCTTTCTTAAAACACGAAACCCCGAGAAGCAGACTTTCATTAACGCGGCTATTAAAAATGACTTTGGGGCAGGAAATGAGGGGGCTGCGTGGGTATGTCTGCGTGTAGCAGAGTGCTGCTTTCTCACCGGCGGCCAGTATGACAAATGGGCACGAGTGCGTATGCTGCTCCCCACGTGGAGCGAACTCTAATTGGCTAGCAGCAGAGGCTCGGGCCTGCTCTGCGGAGAGGGCCGATACTGCAGTTAAAGAATTAATCCTGAGGAACAGATGGATGCATTTGGCCTTAATCATAACATCATGGCACATTACGCACCGCTGTCTAAGAATAGACACTCCGCTGATCAAAAAGCAACCAAAAAGCCCCTTCGAACCAAGGAGAGGGGAGAGAACAACAAAGGGAAGGAAACTCTGACTACATGCTGAATGCGCAAAGCCACTTAACGGTGATATGGTAGTGATTTTGAGCACTCTTGCGAAATACAACCAAACACATAATAACTCTGGAGTTCTGACAATCAGTTTTATTAGTAATCAAGTAATCTACGAACAACTTTGATGGTGGAGCAATAAAAAAAGGACACTGTGGAACAAGAATGAGCCATGCAAAGCTTCCCAAGACCACAAGACTTTCCTGCAGAAGATAAACCAGGAGTACACAAAACTGCATATATACCTTGACATTCATTGTATCTAGCACCTGCAAACAGGTGAGGCCTCTGTTGTGTCTCTCTGTGATTCCACAGGTTGTTAGGATTTGCTCCTCACCAAGCAAGCATCCAGCTTCCCACACCAACAAACACACTCACTCAACCAGCCTTCATACTTTCACCATCACCTCTGGTGGTCAGCAAATGGACTCGAATGGACAACACTGTCCATAACAACCATCCCCACTGTAACATGCAAAGCAGCATGGGAGGCATAGCAGTGTGGCCACATGGAGGATCTTTGGTAGGCCCAGGAGAGGGCAAAAACAGTCATGACTTTTAATTTTGGCGCATTTCTATTGGTCCATTCATCGTAAAACTTTCACACAATGTAAACGGCATCTGACATGTTCAAACGATGTAGAAAAATAAAAATGGAGATACGTTTCCACTCCGAACACTGACTTAGTTCGTCTAGAAGGTGTGTATGTGTTATTGTCATTGATTGTTAAGTTGTTGGGTAGTTTGCATGGATTTACTGTGTAATGTAAAAGAAATCATCTGCCTCCTTCCTGGCCATTTCAGTCAGTGCTAACCCGCCGGCTGCTCTGTTCAATAAAAGAGCGTTCACCTGAAGCACTGCTTTCTGTGTCATCTTCTGTGGCGAAGTCAGTCTACATCACTACTAGAGATGGACCGATCAGCGTTTTTGAGGCTGATTCTGATCTCCGATCACCTTTCAGCACGATCGGCCGATAGCCGATACTGATAGAGGGCGGGGTGTACGGTACGGCAGGGCTACATATTATTAGCGTGAACAAGTTAAATTAGCAGAAAATAAACAAAGTAAATCAAAGAAATATCTCCAACACTGCAATCATTAAATTTAGACCCTTAATTTAAAACTAAAAAAGCAAATTAAATAAATACAGTCAAAACTGCAGTCATTAAACACAAACTCTGTTATTTTAAACTAAATCTGTAATCATTAAATGTAGAATATTGAATTGCTGCTGCTGTTCTGTTAGTACCGGTCAGATCTGGTCTGTATGGTGTTCTGGGTTGTTTGTTTTGTGTTAGCTGTGTGTGCTAGCTCTGCTGTTAGTACCGGTCAGATCTGGTCTGTATGGTGTTCTGGGTTGTTTGTTTTGTGTTAGCTGTGTGTTCTAGCTCTGCTGTTAGTACCGGTCAGATCTGGTCTGTATGGTGTTCTGGGTTGTTTGTTTTGTGTTAGCTGTGTGTTCTAGCTCTGCTGTTAGTACCGGTCAGATCTGGTCTGTATGGTGTTCTGGGTTGTTTGTTTTGTGTTAGCTGTGTGTGTTCTTGCTCTGCTGTTTACTGATACTCACTGTATTCAGCTGTGTGCAGTGCTGTATCAGATTAATAGATTTAAATGTCTTTGTCTTGGTTCCTCAACGAGACACACTGATTTATTATTCATTTAAAAACATCCTGGATGAGTCTGCGTCACGTACGGTAAACACTCCCAGACGGACTTGTTTACTTTCACTGCTTCAGTCAGTCTGTGGAAAATGAAAGGGTGTGTATTTCCACCTAGTGGTTCAGATAGGAATTGCAGGGAGGGGGTCCTCCTCTTCGTGGATGAAACGCTAGCTGGAAATACAGAAATTAGGCCCATTTTATTAACGCCATCGATCGACTCTCGGAATCGGCTCTGATTCGGAGAAATATCAACGATCGCATATTTTGATTAAAAATCGTCCGATACCGATACATAGCCGATCGATCCTTCCATCTCTAATCACTCCATCACAATCCGGGCTTCACATGTGTGTGTTTAAATTAGACAGACATACGGGATGTAAATACTCATCTCTGTTAGCTTGATGCTAACATAAGAGGCAAATCTATATTATCAGGCTAGCAGAAATTAGCATTATCGTAGGAGGGGCAATTAATACATTAAAGGGACTTTCAAATCGAGCTGCAGGGTTTCTGCATTAACCTCTGCTGTGCTGGGACATGCTCAGGGATTTTTAGACTGTACAGAGTACATATCGTCGCTGTCCAAAGAAAACCAAAGTTTGAGTTTTCTACATAATTTAAACTCAACAGTTGTCATTCATGTTGTGTCAGAAATTATTGAACCATTAAAAACTGCTTTAAACCAAATAGCTTTCCACTTGCATTCAAAGTAAAGATAATTTTGTGTTCTTTCCTATAAGCCTGACACCTGTTTTTATCTTTGGACAGTGACTATATGGTCTGTTGACTGAATATGGTCCTACAACGAACATGGTTTAGCTCTACAGCACAGAAGCAGGTGAAACTCACATGTATGCAGGGGAAACATGAAGAAGAATGCAGCTTCTACCGTGTATCACCATCGTCCAGGTGAGAACAATAGCTGACTCTCAGTGATTGTAGCCTCTTGCTTTCATACCACTACATCCTTTCTTTCGGTGAACTCTAGCACTGCTGTGATGAATTCACAACACAGCAGAAGCTGGAAACCACTTTTTCTTTTAGGAAACTTGTTGAACTTGCATTCAAGTTGTATATAAAGCGAGCAGTACGTCCAAGGACATACAGCAACAGCGTTGCGGGGTCTTCAGGCTGGATCTATGCTGGACCATAAATGATAAAAGGGTCAAAATAGAAGAAAATGTAGTCACGGAGAGGATTTGTGGCAACCGTGACAGCCTTTAAGGTGACATCTGAAGGAAGATGCACTGAACAATGTGAGGAAAAGAGGTCAAACTGTGAGACACTTTTCACTATGACGGGGCTAAAGGCTGGCGGAGGGCAGAGCAGCGCTCCCTCGGTCTGAGCATCATCAGCTGAGTCATCCCTCCCTCCCTCCTTCCCTCCCTCCACACACACACACCCCTGCCTCCCTCTTTCTCGCAGTCAGTCAGTCAGTCAGGCTAATAAATGAGGGGTCTGCGGGCTGGGCTGCGGGGGGGAACAGCTGTGTGAAGAGCAGGACAGCAGCTGAGGCTGAGGAGAGGGACAGACACAGAGACAGCTGTCGCCGCCACACATACACATGTACCACAACTGCTGGCTCCCTAAAACAACACACTGCTGCCCTTACTGAATCTCTCAGAGTTGGGCTCAGCTTACCTGCCTCTTCTCTTTCCACTCACTTTCTGGCTCCTCTACTGTAGCTCCGCCTTGCGGGTGCATGCAGCTCAACTTGAACTCCACCAATTCTTAAAACTTCAGCATATTTAAACGCTTAAGACGTAAAGAAAGTCATCCAAAGTGTTAAGACGCCCTGTTCTAAAGAAATTAAGCAGTGTAAAAGCTATTCATCACAGTGGCGATGATAGGAACCAGACGTCCGAAGCCTCTGAAAGATCCCCCACAGACAGTTATTACGTGAATTGTTTATGAATACGCTGCCTGACGTCTGAGATAATGGTTTTAAAGCTAGTTTTGAGAAGGTGATGGCCTCCAACATCTCTTAAAATCCATTCTTGCAGGCCGTTGTAGGGATAAACATCCAAGGAAAGTCTGTTTTCTGCTTTCACTAACAATTTATAACTATTAGCACTACATATAAATTGCTGTAGACGTCACAGCCCCTGGCTACTACTGAAAGAATCAGTCACATTTCTCTGTAGGCTCACTTCACACATGCACTTTCTACTTAGAATGACCTGAAAAGAGTGATCTGGCACGTGGGTCCCTAGTATCACCCCCTCATTACTCATGCACCAAGCCTCTCTGTTTAAACACATCCTATGGGGGGGGCATCTTTGTTTACTTTGTTAGAACCTCCGGTGCGACTGTGAATACGTTGATACTAATTACAAGCAAAACGAAAACAAACCTATAAAATGAATAGCATAACATGTTCAGTTAGAGGGAGTCAGTAATTGGAAGAAGAGGAAAACTTGGCTTGAACAACAGAGTTACGAACACAGCTCATAAAGATCAGAGTGTTGGGGGGCCGCCTTCCAAAGAAGAGAACCTGCGTCTATGACTGAAGCTCTAAATTTAAAACATCCACCCAAACAAACCTCCGTATGTCTGTTCTTACCATTCTGTGGAGGAGAACCAGCACCAGATCATCCTTATCCAGAGAAATGTCTCGCTTATGAAGCTCAGAGGAAGCAGACGTGTTGGGTGCTGGTGAGTCTATCAGTTCAGTAACTGTTTTCTGATCAGTGTCCACCGCGCCAGGCTATCTGGACTATAACTAACACCTACGTGGCTCGGGCAGCTGACTGGACTTGGGTTTAACCGGCTTTCAGAAATATAAACTCACCGTCTGTGTGTAGGAGGACACGCCCACCTTCCCACTGTGCAGGTACTGATACGCTTCAGTACTTTTATAGTTTTTCATTACTGAACCGTCTACACTTTCCAAGAGTACAAAATAATTAAAAACGTTGCCGTAGGTAACCTCAGACCACCTTCTCATATAATCCACCCACTGTGTTATAAACCTAGGAGGAGACTTCTTACTCCCTCTCTGGTCTCCTCCCATGTAACTGTATTCATTTTGATTAGCTGAGCAGAAGTTCTAACGCAAAGGCGGAAGAAACACACGCTTAAAAGTGGGTGTGGCCAAATACAGTGAATCCAATCTTATAGATTTTTAGCAAGTAAAATCCTTCCTCTTTCTTTTTTTTGTAGGGCTTGACACTAGTCCCAGAGTAGCCATCACCTTGGACGGACCAAAGGCAAACAAGTCTATTATAAAAACCAATACAGGAGAACACATGAGCAGAGAGAGAGATGAGATTGTAAAGAACAGTACTGATTTATCAGCTCAATACAGCCCAGATGTGCAATAAATCATAGCTGTATTGCTGTTCATCTCCATTATAGGGCTGCTATTCATGTGATTCCAGTGTAGCTCTCTGGTGGAAAACTCACAGTTATACCGCTACATTTGTAAGTATGATGAGTAGCAGAGTGAGCCGAGTACGGAATAAAGATGTGCCGTGTGCAGGATCAGACAGCTAAGATGAATGTTAGGGGAGTAGAAAATGCATCAGTGCATCAATCTTTAGGCTGCAAGTCGTCTGCACTGATTTCAGATTACTGCAATAAACTAATATAAAATAATATTCATATTATTAAAGTAGGCGCTCATGACCAAATGAGTGTATTCACTGTTGTATATAATGAATGTGAACAGGCTAGTTTGGAGAAATAAGAAAAACACAACATAGACACTGTTCTTGTCCACACGTGGTATGTAAAAAGTTTCTCCAGTCACCGTTACTTGAATTTTTCTACATCATGTAAATGCAGTGGCTGCTGTTTACATTGTGTAAAAACTTATGGACCAATAGAAATGCTCCAAAATCACTTGGAAATAATTCTGGTTCCATTGACTTACACTAAAATTAAAGTAGGTTTTTGTCCTCTCTTGTGAAATAGCCATTTTGGAGGTACTTGTTTTCCTTAGATAGCGACGATATGCTCTGTGTAATTCTAAATATGATTCTGAACTGAACTGATTCTGTATGCTTTAAATAATCAACTAAAGTGAGATTAGTGACCACTGAATGAGTAACTGTAATGAATGTAAGAGTGATAAGAGAGAGACAGTAGCTCAGTTCGGACAGTAAATGACTAGAGGACGTTGTTGTGAATGAGTGCAAACTGAAGTACATGATGTTGTTCTGGTGTTAGTGTGTAGTTCAGAGAGGCAGACTGGACTCTACCTGGTCTTCCTGCGGGGCCGCTGGCTGTCACCACCGTACCCGCGGAGGCAGCGCCCGCCTGGGCCGTCAGAGGAGAGGGGGAACCCACTGGCGTAGAGGGGTTAGAGGGGAAACTACTGCTGGTGTGGTCAGGAGAGTAAATCTGAGAGAGAAAGAAAGAGAGAGAGACTTTTATTATTATATTTGATGTTATAATTATATCCACTAGTATTTTCATTAAACATGTCTTGTATTTGGCAACACTGTAGAGGGAGAGAGAGGGAGAGAGAGAGAGAGAGAGAGAGAGAGAGAGAGAGAGAGAAAATAGAGTTAGGGTAAATTTAGTCTTGTGTGGTCTGGTTTGAACTTGTACTGAGAATAAATATCTGGGGGAAACTTATTAAACTTATTTATTCAGGACTAAAGCCGAATCCACTGCTAATAAGGGTACTGCCCCTCTAATATTAGCAGTAGGGGTGGGCAAAAATATACCACAGGACATATTTATAATACACAACATGCATCACAATATTAGGTTTTTTATATGTATTAAACAGACAACGGACAAAATAAAAATGATTTATAGGAATACTATCATAATAAAAATAATAATAATAATAATAATGATAATAATAATAATAATAATGATAATATGTATGATAATAATTCTATCACCACAACCTTTTTTTTGATTAATTACTCTTGATATGATTGTCACGATACAATTTTAAGTCATGATATAATTATTACTGTGCTTTTAAAAACACTGTGATAACATATACTGATCCATTAACCTTCTTCAACTGATTTTTTTTCCCCCAGAGGACAAACATCTGTCAACATCTGTTTCATTTTCATTTATTATAAGCAGACAGACTGACTAACACGCCCACGAATCCTTTTCTAACTACGATAGAACGCTGATACTTGTCATCCGTATCCATATCGATATAATATTGGCCCAAACAATATCACAATACTATCTTGTATCAGTTTTTGTACTAGTTGTTCATGACGAGGACACCGGCGCCCTCTACTGTGAGCTCTGCCTCGCGGAAGTGTTATGTAATTTCACATTTGCATCCAGATTCAGTGAAAATAATTCTCAGGGCTGTACCCAGAGGACCCTATTTCAAGTCTTTTCAATGCAACTAAAATTGACATCTTTCTGAGGCAAATTTTGCAAAATTGGCAAATATCTTATTCAATCTAATGATAAGCTGTAACTGTAACACACAGATATTTATTAAATACAAACATTTAGTGTACACAACGAATTCTGAATGGTGTTTGTTTTGTTTGGTGAAAGGTCACAGTGTTAGGACAGATTGATATGTTACAGTAGTTTTTTAATAAAGAGAACTTTAATATGGGGGCAAATACGAGGTCCTTTTAAACCTGCATAGCGTTGATTGTCCCAACAAACACAGCCCAGCTCAACAGCCCAGCATTTAAAACTACAAACTCAATTTTTTGTAGCAAATTCAACCCCAAACTTAAAGTATGCAGATTTAAAAAGGAGCCTGTAAAGCTTGTCCAACCCAGCAACAGTGGATATGAAGGAAAGCATATGTTAGTGAATGATAGATAGGTCAACTGAGAGTGAGAGAGAGAGAGAGAGAGAGAGAAAGAGAGAGAGAGAGAGAAAATAAGCATCAGTAAAAACAGAACACTCGCTTTAAGTGCAACCTGTCGTTCGCCTCTCTGGCTTTATGGTCTCTGTTAGCGTCCCTCAGTCAAAATTGCCTCATCAATTCTGCTGATTTTACTGGCTGAAAGGCTATAAAAGACCCCACAGCATACATATGGGTCTTTAACAACCTACACCGCCCTTTGTAATGGCTGCGGAGGGGAAAAGAAAAAAAACCCACCCAAAACCGACACCTCCTGTGCACAGCGTTCTGCGTGACACCTGCACACCAGCCCCACTTCCCAGAATGCCCTGCTCATAGGTCTGCTGCCCTTCTGCAGTCTCACCAACAACCATGAGTCACAACCCATAAAACACCCCACACAGACAGACGATCAGCTCCCCAACAGCTACACACGGCTCTGTTTTTATTTTTTAAAGCTCTCTGTCTGTAAAACTGCTTCAACACTCAAATCTACATTGAAACCCAATTAACTCCAGCAACTGAGAGCGAGAGAGAGAGAGAGAGAGAGAGAGAGAGAGAGAAAGGAATGCAACAGGAGAGATGAAAGAGGAAAGGAGGTAGAGAGAGACTGATAAAAGATAGAGATAAAGAGAAAAGGAGGAATAAAATAGAAAAAAGGACACATATTAAGGAAAGAGCACCAGAAAATATAGAAAGAGAGATAAACAGAATACAAAAACAAGGCTTGAGAGCAACAGACAGAAAAAGAGAGATGAAGAAGATAGAGAATGGGAGTAAGGAATGCAACAGGGAAAAGCTGAGACAGAAGAAAACATAAAAAGAGAGACAGAAAAGAGAGAGAGACAGATAGCGGGACAGCGAGAAAGAGATAGATAGACTGAGAAAGAAGAGAGAGAAATGTAAAACACTGAAGAGAAACATTTAAGCAATATAAAAACAAGTGTATAAGAGAGAGACAGAGAGGGAGAGAGAGAGAGGGGAGAGAGAGAGAGAGGGAAAGTGAGAGGGGAGAGAAAAAGAGAGAGACCATCATTAATCTCTCTTTCGGAGCTCATTAGAGTGAATGAGTTTGGCTCTGAGGCTGTGAGGCTGCTGCTCTGTTCCTGTCTCATCTGCTGTTATGGATGAGAGGTAATAAAGCAGCACACTCGTTCACCCCTCTGCCCAATAAGCAGAGCACCGCCCCATCAGGGACCGGACCACCACAGCACATTAAACCAGCAGCGAGAGCGAGAGAGAGAGAGAGGGAGAGAGAGAGAGAGAGAGAGAGAGAGAGAGAGAGAGAGAGAGAGAGAGAGAGAGAGAGAGAAAGAGAGAGGAATATCAGAGAGAGAGAGAGAGAGAGAGAGAGAGAGAGAGAGAGAGAGAGAGAGAGAGAGAGAGAGAGAGAGAGAGGAATATCAGAGAGAGAGAGAGTGAGAGAGAGGGGAGTGAGAATATATGAAAATAAGAGAGAAAGAGAGAGAGAGAGAGAGAAAGAGGAGAATATCAGAGAGAGAGTGAGAGAGAAGGGAATATCAGAGAGAGAGTGAGGGGGGGAGAGAGAAAGAGGGAGAGAGAGAAAGAGGGAGAGAGAGAGAGAGGGAGAGAGAGAGAGAGAGAGAGAGAGAGAGAGAGAGAGAGTGAGAATGAGAGAGAGGGGTTGTGAGAATATATGAAAATAAGAGAGAAAGAGAGAGAGAGAGAGAGAAAGAGGAGAATATCAGAGAGAGAGAGAGTGAGAGAGAAGGGAATATCAGAGAGAGAGTGAGGGGGGAGAGAAAGAGGGAGAGAGAGAGAGAGAGAGAGAGAGAGAGGAATATCAGAGAGAGAGAGAGGAATATCAAAGAGAGAGAGAGAGAGAGAGGAATATCAGAGAGAGAGAGAGAGAGAGAGAGAGAGGGGAATATCAGAGAGAGGGGAATATCAGAGAGAGAGGAATATTAGAGAGAGAGAGTGAGAGAGAGGGGAGTGAGAATATATGAAAATAAGAGAGAAAGAGAGAGAGAAAGAGGAGAATATCAGAGAGAGAGTGAGAGAGAAGGGAATATCGGAGAGAGAGAGTGGGGGGGGGGAAGAGGGAGAGAGAGAGAGAGAAAGAGGGAGAGAGAGAGAGAGATCTTTACTGTCTCCCAGCACAGTAACTCACACGACTACGAAACTAACAACATGGACACCTCCGGTTTCTTCCTGAAGGCTGGGTATCCAGTGCTTGCTGGAAGGGGCTCGTCATGCTCTACTGTGGAGCACGGCTTCGTATGTTTCTCCACCGTTCCTCAAAAATCAGATACTGCATCGTTACCTCCAGCTTCTTAGAGACTACAATAATATCATGAGATGCTGGAGAGGGGGCTTAACACCCTGTTACCCTGCACGGTTACGGTTACTCGTACTAATGCAGTTCTATGGTGAAGTAAGTTTCTCCGACTCTCCAGACCTCTGACTACTGCCTAGTGTGTGTTTAAGCTGGATGCAGATCTGTAAGAGTCTGGGGTTCGTATCTCTAAAGGCTAGCAATCTGTGGAGCTTCTTGAGCTGTGTTTTGTAGAGCATTTTCTTCTCCTTTATTTATTCATTAAACGATCATCACATACCTTTCAAATTTAAAACATCGGAAGTCGTGTAGCCCCAGTGCTGACCATAGTCTGAGTCTGTCTGTGGACAGTATGACTATCCTCTCTGCCTCTCTGGGTCAGTAGGATGGTCCTCCGTCTCTCTCGTCACTCAGCATGATGCTGGACAATATCATTGTCTGCTAGCTGACGTAACAGAACCAGCGATGGAGAGTCAGAGTGATAACAGTGTCATACAGTCTCACACCATCTATTTGAGATGACCAAGTTTGCATGACACTTAACGGTGGTTACAATCTTCTACTACTTCTTCGGTGCATAAGCATCAGGACTCTGTCCTCCATATGACTTGACTGATCAACTACAGGAGCTGGGGGGTAAATAAATCAGACTCTTTGCCAAACTATCGCTTTAAAGACAGAGATTACATCCTAGGAACCTTCAGAGCATGCGTCCTTTTTGTTTAGACAAATGCTGGATTAGTGCAGACATTATGATCTTATTACTCCACCCCCCCCCCCCCCTCCCCCGATAGCGGGATCCTAAGTTCTGCTATGAAAAACGCTGTGGAGGCTTGCTGGAGTATTAGGCTTTGATTCCTACTAATTAGAACGGACACGATGCAGATCTGGCAGGATTTGGCTCTAAACGGCTCTAAAGTTTCAGGACATCTCTTGCGGCGGGATCACGGAGCTCATTTGACTTTCAAAAAACACATCAGAACACTGTTACTATCGTTATTAATCTTCTTATTAAATCCTGAATGCCTCACTTTTGTGTTTCAATCAACTCTGCAAATCCCGCCCGAGGCTTAGCAAGTGCATCTCTCTGTGGGGATGGTGGGTTGGAGCGGGAGGGGTGGGGGGAAGTGGGGGGGTTTGGGTGAGAGCGAGCGAGCGAAAGACAGAAAGTGCTTTGCCCCCTGCTTTTCTGCTAAGACACAGAACAACTATTCTTCCACACAGTCGACAATTCTCAGCTGATATGTATGCGTGTGAATTCACATTCAGCCGACATCCAAGCTCATTGAACTTTAAACAGAAATCACAAGAGAGAAAGAAACAGTACTGCTTAGGAAACACTTCTTCTTTAGGTTTAGCTCAGCAGAACACAGTGTGAAACAGTATATTTTTCCTTATTATGGTCATATTTTCAGGGAATGTCTGTGTTTTTTCAACGTAAACAAACAGTTATAATAAAATGAAAATTTGTTTATTTCATTATTTTTACCTGTTTAGGTTCAGAAATGTATAATATTCTTGAAATGTTCATGTTTTTTGCCAAATAAACCAACAAAAAATGGAACATGTATTTAGGAAATATGTAAGCTGCTCAGAAGCAAGTGACCCAACACTAGAGGTGTAAGAAAATATTGAAATATTGAATATTGGGATATTATGTTTAGTGATACTGAGTCAAAAACACAGTATTGATACACAGATTTCTGGCAGACAGTGAATCATTGTGTGTTGTGTTTAAACCTCGGACCACTAGATGGCAGTGTTGTAAGCCGTTTTCAGCTCCACTCCAACATCAACAAGCAGCACAAGGGCGCAATGCTATTGTAAGTATTGGCAAACCTGTTTATATAGTGGTGTGTTTTAATAGTAGGATTTGAAAAGTCGCAATATATCACGATATATATATATATATATATATATATATATATATATATATATATATATATATATATATATATATATATATATATATATATTGAATCGTGGCAATGTTCTTGCCAGTACACAGCCCTACCCAACACTGTGCTATAGTGGGATTCTTTCTAGGAACACTATTTTCATTGAATGGAAAAACTGCCATTGTAAATCAGTTCCAGCATTAAAGCAGGCACATTAAATAACTAATAATATTTAAATATTCAGTCAATTTTTCAAAGTTGCCTATAAGCACTACTCTCTAGCAAGTGACCCAACATGAGCTGCGCTTTAAAGCAGAAATGGTTTCTTTATTTAAGCTGAAACTGGTCGCTGCACGCTCTTATTCTTTCGGGTCACTTCAGCAGCAAATGATGCAGCACTAGTTGTGCGTTGAACTGAAGCGGTAAAACAAACAAAGGCAGTGCTGGGCCCGAGCGTGTGTGTGTGTGTGTGTGTGTGTGTGTGTAACTCCTGACCCGGAGGGACCGGCGCCCGCCCCGTTCTGATCGTCCCGGGCCAACTTCTGCCGCGTTCACGCTCTAACAGCGCTCATTTTACCAACAACAAACCCGGCCCCGCCCCCTCATCAGTCACGCTGCTCTCCGCCGGCGGGGGGCCAATAAGCACGTCCCGTCTAAAAGGGGCACCAATAAAAGGGGCACAATGTGTGGCGCGGCAGGACGAGGCTCCCTCAGCCAGCCCCCTCCCGAAGCCCCTCTCGGCCCGCGCCTCACCCAAACCCCACCGTGTCCGTTTCACTGCTGCTTTGTCATGCTAATGGAATTGAGTCTACGCATACAAAAAGACTTAATTTGTGATTATGGTTCGGCCCCACAATTTTCCAGTGGGGTGTGTGTGCGGCGTACGCTCCGCGGTGTGTGCACTTGTGGGCCTTCTTCACCCGACGCGATCTTATTACTTTTTTTTTCCCCTCTCTCTCTCTCTCTCTCTCCGCCCTTTTCTATCAAAGAGGCACAATTAGGCCTTTAATTTCTCAGGAGTGAGGAGTGCAGACGCTGCTCAATATCAGAGAGGCGAAGGACCACGGCTATACACACACAGACCCTCACTGATTTGCATAGGAGACTAAGTTAAGGCAGAAACCGTGCTAAGATATAGAAACTATATTAACAATAAAGTGACACAGTTTTAGCACCAATCAGCTGGTGATTTACATACAGAACGGCTTAAAAGTCATAAATAAATAGCAAGAAATGCTTTCTGACTGGTTTACTTCTATAATACTGTAAACAATAAGCTGCGACAGGCTTGTAAGACATTCAGCACAGATTTATTAACTTCCTAAAGCAAACTTAAAAACCTCGCTGTATTAGATAAAAGGGTCTAATGTATGTAAAGGTGTCCATCATATTTCAATGCAGTGCAATACTACAGCAATTTCTTATACCTGAAATCTGCAGATGATATAAAAAAATTTGAGCCACTGTCACATTTTCAGGTGAGCTCATAAGTGAGCTGATAAGCAATACAGACGTGTGTATTAGTGGTGTACGAAAATATTGAAACTTCGAATATCAGGATATTATTTTTAGTGATACTGCATCGATTCTTAAAAACACAGTAACGATACACAGATTTCTGGCAGACAGTGAATCATTGTGTGTTGTGTTTAAACCTCTGACCACTAGATGTCAGTGTTGTAATCCATTTTCAGCTCCACTCCAACATTAACAAGCAGCACAAGGGTGCAGTGCTATTATAAACATTGGCAAACCTGTTCATATGGTGGTGTGTTTTAATAGTAGGATTTGAAAAATCACAATATCACTGCTTGCAGTATCGCAAGATATCATGATATATTAAATCGTGACTGCTGTATCACGATACATATTGTATCGCCAGGTTCTTGGCAATACACAGTGTGTTTTATGTGAAAATGCAACACAAACAACAACTCATTTTGTCTCGCGACCTGTGTATGCTAGCAAGCATTACAAAGTGGCTTTAAATGATCCCTCCCACATCATAGTGTGTAATGCTGCCACCCACAGCTTGGAGGTATACATTGAGTATGTGTATAATGATTATTTCGGATGTAAATAATTGTCATCAATGTTTATGGGTCACAAACATGATACCAGACCGTTCGTTATTTGCTACGCTTTAAAAATTGGGTTTTTTTCTTTTCTTTTATATTATTCTGCAGGACTGCTTTGTGACGACCTATCCGAGTTGAGGTCTTACATGTGGAGTAACACATACAGTTACATTCTAAGATGTCATGAAAAGGTCTATTAAAAATAATGTATTTGTTTTTGGACCTTTACCAGCAAGTATAGTATAAAATTGAACAATAAAATATGTGTGCTCTTCAAATATCAGCAGATATCATCAAAAATTTATTTTTATTATTATTTAAAAGGCCATACTGAGTTTTATCAGCATAACACAGCTCTAGGCAGACAGTAGAACGGAATAAAGGACGCGCCCAGTTGGGTTACACCTTCCAGTAAAATACAGTGCTCTGCCCTGCCTGTTACTGTGAGCTCAACGCGTTCACAAGAGGTTATTGTGAGCTGGAGTTTGAGGCAGCCACATTAGAAACTGGCACAAATACGCAGAGTTCATTATCCAGAGCGACATATAATCCATAGGCTTTGGGACGGTTTTCATGTACAGCTCCTCTCCTTGTGTACTGCGAGATTAAGAGCACAATTATCCAGACTTAGGCCCAAAAACATCCACAAACACATCCCCTGACCTTATTCAATCTCGCCAGCCTTCAGCGCTGTCGCTAATACTCACCCTAAGAGCACAAGTCTTCTCTTCTAAAGACTTAACTATGCCATTATATTCCCCAAGCTCAGTAATCTCCGGCTCAGTGCACAGACTGCACAGTTAACATGCCGATGATTAGAGCCAGTCAGGCAGCACAGCGCAGGTCTGCACTTCAAATCGCACATCAAGACATGTTCATCTCGTCTGGAGTCCAAAACAGACCCGTAAACACACGTGGACCCGTGTCTGGGCGGACAGGGCAGTGGAAATCGACAGGCTGAGCTGTGAGCTTACCGAAGCGAGGGCTTTCCCCAGCGCATCTCCAGTCTGGGAGCTTCCAGTGGCGTTCCCTCTGTTGGCAGCAACTACAGAGACACCAACAACACAAAACTCAGATAAAAGAAGACACTCTGCAGCGTCTAATCACACACATGCTAGTAATTCACAACGTCAGGGCTGCTATCTGACTACTAGTCTGGAAAATTCTGGAAACAGCAGTTCATGTAATTTTGTACAGAGCATTGTAACCTGCCAGTTCAGTAACGTTTCTATCTCACTGTTCACCACTTTAACTTTCAATCCAATCACTTCATCAATTATTAATCAATCCCTCTATCTATTTAAGTCTCTCTTTCTCTCTCTCCATTCTTCCTGGTCTATCTCTCGATTTACCAGCTCCTCTCTATTCATCTTTTTCTGTCTGCCCACCTGCTTTCCTCTTTTCTCCATCTATCCATCCATTTACCCACAAGCCTATCTATCAATACATCTTTCTACCCAGAAGCCAGAATGTCTATCTATCTATCTATCTATCTATCTATCTATCTATCTATCTATCTATCTATCTATCTATCTATCTATCTCTTATCTTTACCTATATGATATAGCTCCCTCTATCTATCCATACAGTCTGTCTGTCTGTCTATCTATCTATCTAACTTCCTTATACCTATTCATCCACCTATCTACCCACAAGCCTATCTATCAATACATCTATCTACCCACGAGCCTGCCCATCTATCTATCTATCTATCTATCTATCTATCTATCTATCTTTACCTATATGATATAGCTCCCTCTATCTATCTATCTATCTATCTATCTATCTATCTATCTATCTATCTATCTATCTATCTATCTATCTATCTATCTATCTATCTCTTATCTTTACCTATATGATATAGCTCCCTCTATCTATCTATCTTTACCTATATGATATAGCTCCCTCTATCTATCTATCTATCTATCTATCTATCTATCTATCTATCTATCTATCTATCTATCTATCTATCTATCTATCTATCTATCTAACTGATCAATTTCCTTCTTTCTCTATCCATCTATCTATCTACTTACCCATCTATCTATCTACACGTCTCTTTCTTTTTTTCTTTCTTTCTCTTCACTATTCCTTCTCTCTCCGTATGGTTCTATGGTATAAAGTATGTTCCAGGGTATAATAATGTTGATTTCTATCATGAAGAGGTATGAATGGTCTGAGTGCTGTATCTGGACTTGCTCTGGTGGTAAAGAAAGTTTGGCGAAGAGCAGCAAGACTAAAATAACTGTCCAACAAAAATAAACCCGACCAAGTCCCGGTTGAGTCGGTGACGTGTGACTCCACCTCTTTTGGTCTTGTTATTACTGTTTTAAGGCGTATGTCATACCCATGACTCCATCTGTGGTGTTGACGGGCGGGGTGTGCGAGGCGGTGACGAAGGGCGAGCTGCTGGCGGCGCTGCGGTGGAAGCTGGACATGGGCGGCAGACTGGAGTTGATGTCCGTGGGGGACACTGAGTGTGGCGGGTAGTTCTGTAACACACAGACACGTACACAGATGTTATAGAGCAGGATCAGTAAAAATACAGAAAATACATGACCTGTGGATTGTAGGTTACTAGATTATACTTGCTTATTACTAGCTTATATATATACATATAACTGGAAAATGCCTATGACTTATGTTTAATATTTAAAACATTTTTAATATTTAATATTATATTTTTAATATTTAATATTTTTTATATTTTTTATATTTTTAAGGTACTTAAAAAGGTATTTTTTAAGGTACTTAAAAAAGGTATTTTCCATGAAAGAACAGAAACATTTAGCCATGCAAGTTCATTCAACTGGCTCTCTGAGTGCTCATGGTTCTATGTACAGTCATAGTCATTATTATTTCCACTGTGCTGTTGGCATCTTATCAAGCAGTAATGCTTGACTAGTTAATGCTGCGACTGTCCAGACAGCACCTTTAAATAGCTGACCCGTTCACGATTACATCACAAGTACCAACCAGCGCCGAATAACCTGCTGGAAGGATGGAAGTGACAAATGGTGGTAAAACGTTGACGCTGCTGCTCTTTAAATGAACCTTCAGTGAGCAATGCGAGGTGAGAAGTGTGAACAGGCGTGAACCTCAGCTCTGTCCCCCAATTCTCAGGTCTTTTGACGAAGTCCTACACTGCCAAAACGCACTATACAAGCGTAGCCCATTTCTTTTAGCTATGAAGGTGTGAATTACGTGGATCTGGAGTGTCGGGTGGACAATTCCAGCCACACACAGTTATTTCCTCATCTCACGGTGGTGTGACGTATTCACTGGTCCTATAAGAGCAGGTAGAGAGTGGGCTTTCTCACCAGGCGGTCGTGTGAGTGCAGATTGCTGTAGTTTCCAGACTGTGGCATGTGAGATGAAGATCCTCCCAGCATTCCCCCATAAACGGGCTGGCTGATCCCATTGGACGAGTTCCACGGGTCAGGGGAATTGTGGGTCCCGTCTGATTGAGGAAAGAAATGAGAGTTGCGTGATTCTGGACCATCATTGCCACTTAAGAAACCCAGCTTTAATAAACCATAATGCTTATAAGTCTAAAGATATAACAGAGGATAATAAACATCTGGCTAGGGGGCGTGGCTATTTCTTAAAACAATAAAACATCTGAGAAAAGGTGTTAGCATCAGACTTCCACAGGATAAATATATTAGGCTCATTTGGAGAGACATATCAGTCTGTTTTACCTGATAGGTCCAGCTTTTCATGAGCTACACTGAGCAAACCCTTGAACACTGGCTATATACACCAATATTTATATTAGTATATAATATTTATAAGGCTTATGGGTAGTTATATTAGTGCAACCCATCATTTAAGGTTCCAACCAAACTATTTTATGAATCTTTTTTCTATTCTTCTTCTTTTTTCTATTCTTTTTTCTATTCTTCTGGACTCTGGCTGGGGGCGTGGCTATTTCTTAAAACAATAAAACATCTGAGAAAATGTGTTAGCATCAGACTTCCACAGGATAAATACATTAGGCTCATTTGGAGAGACATATCAGTCTGTTTTACCTGATAGGTCCAGCTTTTCATGAGCTACACTGAGCAAACCCTTGAACACTGGCTATATACACCAATATTTATATTAGTATATAATATTTATAAGGCTTATGGGTAGTTATATTAGTGCAACCCATCATTTAAGGTTCCAACCAAACTATTTTATGAATCTTTTTTCTATTCTTCTTCTTTTTTCTATTCTTCTGGACTCTGGCTAGGGGGCGTGGCTATTTCTTAAAACAATAAAACATCTGAGAAAAGGTGTTAGCATCAGGATTCCACAGGATAAATACATTAGGCTCATTTGGAGAGACATATCAGTCTGTTTTACCTGATAGGTCCAGCTTTTCATCAGCTACACTGAACACTTGAACACTGGCTATATACACAAATATTTATATTAGTATATAATATTTATAAGGCTTATGTGTAGTTATATTAGTGCAACCCATCATTTAAGGTTCCAACCAAACTATTTTATGAATCTTTTTTCTATTCTTCTGTGTTAAATGATGTGTTTTAGTCCTTTTTATTATGTAGGGATGTCATTATGGCTCAGGTGACTGTCTGAGAGGATCTCAGGTCAGGTGAGGATCTGCTTTTGATGCATTTGTATCTGCATGAATGAAAACCAACCAAGAGCCAGATCATGGCAATGCTCCCACTTTCTAAAAGACTTTAACTGCAGCCTTTTTCATTGAGCAGATGATTCCAATGGAATTCATACATATTTCCCAGTAAACGTTTACATATGAAGAAAAGAAAGAACGGAGGACACTCACCAAAGAAAGTGCTTGCAAACATACTGCTGGGGGGTTTGGACGAAGGATAGGAGGGAGAATCTCTGTTGAAGTCTTCTGAGTTTGGGGATGGTGCGTACACCTACAGACAGAGAACAGAGGAGCTACTGTTAGAACGATGCAGACGAAATGAAAGTTGCCGTCCGAATGACCCGGAGGGACAGACCGGTCAAAACCAGGCAAAACCAGCTGCTCAGTTTCCATCATTATCCACATCCGTATACGTAGAAGCCTTAAACTTCACTCTGATTCAGCCTTTCCGTGAAAAAACAAACAACAAAACAAAACAAAACAGCAACCAAACAGTGTCACATACTGTAAACACACAAATGATATCATGTAACAGATGGCTAATTTGGAAGTGGTGTATAAAAAGAAGAGGATTATCTTTGAGGTTTGTGTGTAAGCCGATGTGTGGGCGTGTGCATCCTGGAGCTTAATTGTGAAATGATAGCGCTGATAAGCGTTCTGACAATACATAACAGGGACTGGTTGTGTTTATGTGTTTAATTGTGTGTTTAATTAATTTTTTTCTTGTGCAGCCGTATGCAGATGTTTGAGCACCCTGTTCGAATGACTTGTTTTTTTTTAAAGTGAAATTAACAAATTCTCTACAGTAAACAAACAAATACTGCAACTGTTTTCATCATTTTAGAGCACTTTTATTTACTTGCTGAGTCTAAAATATTTGGGAAAAAAAAAAAAACACATTAAATGTGCCAGAACCTTCAGAAGACACATTTTTTAATTTACAACCCCCATAAACTGACAAAATTAAGTAATTAATTAATAGAAAACTAAAAATAATTACATATATATATATATATATATAGGTGTTCTCTGCAGTTGACTTATAAGAAAAAAACATCTTATATGTATTTATGACAAATCAACCACACAATTTTTGGCCATTTCCTAATCATGGATGAGAAATAAGAAATAGCTATTAAAAACAGTGTGTGTTCACTTCATTCTCTGTGCCAGTAAAAAAAGACACGTACAAACAGTTTGAGTGGCAGCAGATGAACAGTGAAACTGCAGCCCACGTGCAACTATAAACAGTGTTTAACTGTTTCTATGAAGGACATCACAGAAGAGATATGAAATCTTTGTCTACGTCGAGTATCAAGAGGAGGTACAACATACAAGAACTTCTCCGCTGCAGGCTTAGTACCACTTGAAAACATGACATCCCACACAATACACAGAACACAGCTAAACAACAGAAGCTGAAAGATCTGTAAGCATGCCAACAACATCTACAGTTTAAGAGGTGATTTAATGCAAAGAATGGAAATATATATATATATTTTTTTTTTTTTCGCCTACATACTCTGACAGTTTCAGTAATTATGTTTTATATATAAATGCTTTAATTCTGTGTGTACTTAATTTTATTGAAGAGCGTCTCTAGTGTGTCCGCTTATTATCATATTATATATCATATATATATCATATTATATATCATATATTCACTCCATGATTTTAAACTCTTAGTCTCTAACTACCTCCCCACAGCCAGCAAGTGTTTTATTTGATTAACATTTTATATGATTTTGGTTTGTTTTAGTTCTTTCAATGGTCCTCTATTTATTCTTACTATGTTTTAGTTATTTCTTACCTACTGTTAACAAATTTTACTATCCTTTTATTTATTTTAGAAAAGTTTTCTAGTTATTTATTTCCTATTGTTAATAATTTTTTTATTATCCTTTATTTAATTGTATTATTTTCTTGTTATTTCTTATGTACTGTTTATATATTTTTTTACTATCCTTTTATTTTTTCTTGCTATTTATTGTTTAAAAACTTTTTCAAATCCTTTTATTTATTTTCTCAACTTTAATTTTTACTTAAATTAGATTTTTATTCTTACATTTAATTATTATAATGATCTTATTTATATATATCAATATTTTATATCAATCAATATTTTGTGAATAAAAATTATTATATATTATAAATTCTGCTTTTACTGACTGAAAACGTTTGCTGGCCAAATTCAAGATGAACAGTCCAACAGAAAGATTACACAATTACTGTTTATAGGCTGAATTTAACATCTTGGGTGAACGTCAAGTGAAACATAAACTGCAGCCTGTGAAAAAGTTATAGTGCATTTTATATTTTACATGTTTAACAAATATGTTAAATTCAGTGAATAACCAGAAGCTGTGCAGATGAAGGCCATATTTAAGTGTGCTGTCTGTAAAGCTGTCTTTTTTTAGTCTGAAACTCAATAAAACCTCATTTCCATCCGACTGTATATAAACATACATTAAAAAACTGAGCGTTTTCTTCATTTTGGCGCTGCAAGCTTTTGTTATGTTGGTCACCATATGTGTTCATGCATGTACTTTACGCATGTGAGTGTATTTTGGGCGCTGTGGGGTCAGTGCAGTGGTTGCAGCTGCAGCAGTGCCCGTCCCAGAAGAGGAGGATCAAAGCCCGGAGCCCAATAATGTGGCTCTCTGACTTCATCTACTCCAGATGGGGCCAAACCAGCGCTCAACGCCACAAAGAGAGAGCGAGAGAGAGAGAGAGAAAGAAAAAGAGGGGCGAGGGAAGGGGAGAAGAACAGAACTAAGTGAAACAGGAAAGAAGAGTGGAAAGAGAAGGAAAGGCTAAGCGCAGCCGCTGCCGAAAGACAGATTCTCTCTCATTATCCATCATTACGTGGGACAGCCGTAACTCGGCCCAGCCACAACATCAGCGTCCTCTCTGTTCACTTGCTGTGCGAGGGGCTGATTGCATCTCCACGTTTGTGAAAACCAATCAGCGTAACATGAACCAGATGCTCGAGGTGACTCCACCGGCCAAGCGGCAGCATGGGGCTCAATGTGCTTCACGTTGAGAGAGAGAGAGAGAGAGAGAGAGAGAGAGAGAGAGAGAGAGAGAGAGAGAGAGAGAGAGAGAGAGAGAGAGAGAGAGAGAGACAGAGAGTGTTTGATTTGAAGGTGTGGAAGACGTCAGAAGTGTCAGAGACAGAACCTGAAGCATCTGAAATGAAACCCTGATCACCTTTTTTCCGTTTCTCTGCTGGAACCTCAAACAAATGAGCTGATTAGTGGTCAGCAATGTCAATTATGGGGAAAAATAGATGTGTTTACTTAAAATCAAACTTTTTCTACAATGCTCTATGAAGTTCACGCAGATCTTCTTTGATAGGACCTTCTTTTCAAGCAGAAAAAGACCACCACGGCTGCCAGGATGAATCAATCAGTAGCTGAAGGTGACAAAAAATTATGGAATGCGGCCAACAATGCAGACTGCTGATTGATTAGTTGATTAATAATGTCTATTACAGAAAAAAACTGTGTTTACTTAAATCTGAAAGTGCTTTGCAATGCTTTCCAATCTCAATAATGCTCTGTACAGTCGATAAATGCCTGGTTTTGTGGGAAATAAGAAAAGGGGGCATTAAAGGGGGCTATAATTTGTTAATAAGTTAGCAAAATAAAACAGATCCACGTCCCAAGTCATTTTAAATCCAATTAATTATATGAACCTCCATTTATTAGACATAATTAATTTGCTGTTCTTTTGCCTGTCTCTGCACTGTGACCATTATGTCACCACTACGCATTAATATCCTGCCCCCCGCCCCCCAACACCCCCCCTATCATCAAGAGGAAACCTGATACCATGTTTAACTTGATACACCATCTCCATTGCCTCACAGTGACTTAAACAACAAACGCTAAAATGCTCTACAACGCTCCTTTAATCCACATGGGCTTTCCGTCTGAACACATCAAAAGAAAAGGCTTGAATAACAGCCAATAACTGAATTGATCACAGAAATAATCACACCTATAATAAACACCTCCTGCATCATCCGCATCTAAAGCCCGAGACAGCTTATCCAGCAGGATGTGGTCGGGTACCTTGCTGAGGTGGCACTAACTGGAGCCACGTGATTGGCTGTCAGCGTCAGCGGGCCCGTGCGGCTTTCGCGTGCTCTCACACATGTGGCCCGGGCCGGTGGAAGTCCCTTGGTGATGTAAGGTTGGGGCGGTTTAGGGGCTTTGACTCACCCTCAGGGCTCAATGGGCAGCATATGGCTGAGGATAATGCTAATTGCCCTCTTTAGCCTGAGCTAACCAGCCGAGCCGTTAATAAACCACCCCGACACACCGGGCGCCCCACATTGGCACCACCAGGAGAGCGAGCGAGCGAGCGAGCGAGAGAAAGAGAGAGAGAGAGCGGGGGAGAAAAGAGAGGGAAAGGAAGAGGGAGGGATTGCGGGTGGGTGTGTTCCCTTTTGACCAGGACATTAATTAAAGGCCTGTCAATCTCACCGTGCACTCTGATCTGGACACATGAGACATCCTGGCCCCCTCTTTATTTTTTTTCCCCTTCCAAAAATCACTTTGATCACATGATTACTTTACCCCCCACCCCCCAAACCCCCTAAGCCCGAGAATATGAAATTATTCCGGCACCACTGCTGAACAATCGTTTTCAGGGTGGTTTTAATAACGCTAATAACAGGCGAGGGCTGCGCTCCCACATATCCGAGCTCCTTCTTTCTTTGTGAAAGTGTGCCAGCCCCATGTAGTAAGTTGGTGTAAATGTAGGAGGGGGGGGGGCAGATGGGGTGTACATAACTTCTCCTTCATCGCCCCTCTCAGCCGTCACACCTTTCTTTGATCTCCGCCTGACACCCATCAAAACAACACACGGACAAGCCATTAAATTGTCAACACGCGGATAAACCTGAGGACGGTGGTTAAACGGAGAGGAGGGGGCAGAAAGAAAACAAGTCTTTAAAAATAAATGATTATTGAAAAGAAACAGGCCAAAGCAGAGGAGACGAAGTGTGGAGAAGCTCTCGGCCGCGGGGCTGCGAGCGACAACAGAATATCCTGCCTGTGCACGTCACTTTTTTGGAGCCTGAGGGCTTTTCCTTTTGAACTCCCGTCTCTCGCACACGTTAGTGAGGAGAAAAGGCACGCTGCAGGCTCACAATGAGCCCCCACTGCAGAGCCTGACACGACACGCACCACTTTTAAAGCCCTGTTTCTTCTACAGCGAGCAAACTCTCAAACTGCGGAGCTTCAAAAGGCTCAACAGGTGCAGACGAGAACCTCCTCCTTCACACTGGCAGATACATACAGGAGTCGATTAGTGGTGAAGAAATTTCTGAAGAAGTTGCTGCATGAGAAATCAGCAATACATTGAATGGTGACTACATGAACTATGGATAGAACTGATTTCTTGTTGACTGAATATGAAATTCTATCACTTATTCCTACATTTAGCTTGCATATGAGTACTGTCTTTATACTTTCCACAGAGTTTTATGATGGTATCTGCTTTTCTCGTTGAAGAGCCAACATGTCACGATGAACGTACCAATAGAAATGACTTATCTTTTTAAAATCACTAACACTGAATGCTATAACCCCATACATTCTTCAAGTGTAGTGGTATTCTGACTGCAATATCCTCTCTACATGCTCAATATGCTCACTGGTGTCCTTATATATCCATTAATATTAAATATCATTATCTATTTTCCTTGAACGTTGGAAGTGGTAACAGGAACTTTGAACAAAGTTAGTCTCAGTCTCTGCTGACAAGCACGGACTTGACTTCTTCTGAAGAAGGTGGTCAAATTTGGGTCCAGAGAGCAAACACTGTGATTACAGTATGTTTGAAGCAGACGGCACTAATATCCCCCCCCCCTCTTCCTCAGCGCTCAACAAGTTTGGACGATGTTCCATCAAAGAGGCTAGGAACGTTCAGCAGGAACAAATTTGGGCTACGATCGTCCTGAAAGCTGTTAACTATAATAAGAAACGAAACCATGCGGGGGAGCAGAAGTCCTTCATCTGTCCCGCTAATATGAGTATGTGAGCCGAATCAAAGCAATGCTGCGAGGCCACAAACTATTATTATTAATAGCTTCACGTTCAAGCGACTCAGTGCAACTCTTCTTCTAGTTTGTCCTTACAGGACATCGTTTACATGAAGAAGTGTGTATTACATTTATAAGTAATAGGGGGAAAAAAAAAAAACAGTGGGTACTTTATGGGGACTGTTTCGGATTATAAAGTTAAACTCTGACCCAGGCGGCCCACATGCTTCTCGTTTTCTCTCTTTATTCCAACTTTGCAATATGAGCCTGGAAATACTTAATATAAAAAGATCAAAGTGAGCTTTGTGGTGCAGGAACAAAGCGGCCGGTCGTAATGGGCTCCCAGCTCACGGCACTCTGGACTCTGTCAGAAGGCCTATAGGTGACTCGCTGAACGCTGAGAGCAGCTTTAAAACACCCTGCTTTACTAACAGGCTCGTTATAAGCTGCACAGGTGACCTGAATACTACATGAAACCCTAAATAAATTAATTAATAAGCGAAAAGGGAAAGAGTTCATTCTTAAATTCGGCTAACAGATGGAGAATATCCTCCTGAGAGAGTGAGAGTGAGAAAGACTGACTTCGACAGGAACTTTTCTTCTCTTAGCTGAAGTTGAGAGTTTAGTTTACTTCGTCTGGAGCAAGAAACTCACTCTCTTTCTTTCATCTCTCTCTAAAAAATGGATGTCAGAACACCAAATGATGTACTAGACTGGCTTTTACAGATTAATTAACTTCTGAGTTTCAAAATGTAGATATGCTAATGAGCACCTCCGCCTATATGAGACTAATTAAATTGCCTACACGCGTCAGAAAACAAAACAAAACCTGGAACTGAGCCAGAAACGATACTTCCGAGTCACAAAGGAACAATCTTAGTAAGTCTGAAGAACTGTCTGAATGTTCTTTACCAACTTAAGGGCTCACAGAACCTGTACATTATGATTTAACCAGGAGTTTCCCACTGAAAACTTCTTAAGAGATTTAGAAATGATTCTTCTATTGCACCATGCAAAGAAGCTTTCCCTGGCAGCTCTACTGATTTTTATTTATTTATTTATTGATTACAAGTATGAGCTCCACTAAGAAGTTCTTTAGGGAGGATAGGAAACCTTATAAAAACCTTTTTGGCACATTTATTTTTAAGAATGGTGACAAAATCAACCTGATTTAAGTTTGTCTAAATAAAGAACTGAAAGCACTGAATTAGTGAAAGTTCCAGTACTTTATGTAACTCTATGAATCAGAATCACCTACACTCAGCCACACCCCACCCCACCTCCTCATCTCTCTATCTCCCTCTCTCCCTCTCTCTCTCTCTCTCTCACATGCATACATACATACCAGCTAGCACCATGCATCCTCACCCAAACCCCCAAAGAGCATGTACTGAACATACGTAAGCATCAGCAAGTACTAGTAATAATAATACTAATACTAATGTCCTGTATATACACACATATACACACACAAATGTCTGGATATTGCCTGTCAAATTACATATCTTAGTGCAGAGTTATATGCTGAATATATATATTGAATATATACATATATATAATATATATATGAATAACAAGTATCTCCAACATGGCAAAATTTACATGTAAGTCAATGGAACCAGAATTTTTTCCAAGGTATTTTGGAACATTTCTATTGGTCCATTCATCACAACATGAGATTCACGTTTTTCATTGAATTCAGATGCACCAAACTCAGTGATGCCCGCTTGTCTCTCCAACATACAAAGTCCTGAAAACGTACGAAAACAAGTGCACAGTCGTAGGAAATAAAGTTTCGAGAGGAGTGCAGAAATCAAAGACAGTGCATGGTGGAGGTGGAGGAGAGCCATCGGGCTCCCTGGAGAGCGAAGAATGCCTGACTGATTAAAAACAGATGGAATAACAGCAAACGTCGCTGCTCCGAGCTCCATCGGCAAACAGGAAAATCTAACCTCAACGCGCAGCCTCCTTCGCTTAATCACTCCCAGACTCGCACTTGTTATTACTGCGAGCAAGTATCAGCGGCGCAGCCATTCACAACCAGCGCTCCAAACTCCCACTGCCGGCCTGACAGAGGTCAGCAGAGCCACAGAGGACAGCACTACAGCTGTCAAACTTCAGAAGACTCGCAAAAATTCATGTTAACGCAACCAGAATTTAACATTCCCTATACAACACTGACCCGAATAGCAGCTTATAAATATAATAATAATAATAACAATAACAATATTAGTGGGTGACGTGGCTACACATCATGAAACCACTAATGCAACAGTTAACATCTGATTTCTATTTAACATTTCAAAATTATTTGCAATTAAATTAATTATATTTTTTGGTTCTTTGGCCTATTACATTTCCAGGCATACAGAAAAAATATAGTGTAACCAAGATATCGATATAATACTGTCCTATTAGCCACCACAAGCAACAAGGGCATGATATAAAGAGTGTGGGGGTTGGAAAAATTTACAATAACAGACATAATAATTGGCAAATTTTCCAAAAAAGACACAATATTTAAGCTATTCTAAGCTGGAATAAGTTGGTCAAACCCATTTCAACAAACGCCATTCAAAGTAAACGAACTAAATAATAATCCAGTTAAACAAGCTCTCTTAGTAACAACCCATGCAGCCTATCAGTGATCTATAAGCACTGAGGATGTGCATGATATTCTCAGAAAGGTGGCCTGTAAAGATAAATATCATTATATTGTTACTCCTATTGCACATCAAGGATTTGCAGCAAACACAGACTGGCGTTCTGAGTAAGCTGAGTAAGTTAAAACAGGTCATGCAGAACTCAGACCACAACTTTATTAGACACAATACAGATGTAGATTAAAAAAATCCCCTGGCGAGCGTACTCGGAGTGACCAGGCTCATTCTGATGTAATGGAAACATGTCAGAAGAGCAGGAGACAGAACGACAGGCAGAAACATTTCCCGCCCGCCGTTCACTTAAGTTCAGAGCAGTCAGACTTCAAACCTGATAGCCTTTCTCAGGTGAAAAAGATGTTTACAGCGAGAGGAAGAGTGAAAGAAAAAAAAAAAAACACTCACCGATTTCCCATTGTAGTAATACATCAGAGAGTTGCTGCCCATTCCAGGCACCGGGTAAGCGCAGTACATGATAAAAGCTTGAGTAAAGACTGAGCAACACTCGGCAAGTGCAGCGTCTCAGTGCAACGTTCCCAGCGTCCCTTTCCTACACATACATCCAGCCGGTCGGAGCGAGAGAGACTAATTCCTTCAGTTCTGGCCACTACACATGGATCTACTCACACAGACCTTATGCAAAACAGGGCTAAACCATTTCAGCCGGCGGTTGGGGAGGAAGGGGGGGTGGAGGGGGGGGGTGGGCTTAGGGCCGAAGGGGGTGGGGCGGGAAAAGGAGAGAGAGGGAGGAGGGGGAGGGGAATAAAGAGGGAGGGAGGGAGAAGGGGGGGGGGGCATGGTATAAAAAAAAGATAAAGAGGGTGGGGAGGGATGGAAAAACAAACGAGTGAGTGGATTTAGTTGTACTTACAAAAGAGGAGTGAAAACTGTTGATTTTTTTTTTTTTTTTTCAAAAGAAAGAAGGGAGGGGAATCGCCGGAACTGGAACTAATACTGATTATATTTGGCGGCCGTTTGTTCTTGGAGGTAAATGGAAAACGAAACCACACGGAAGGAGAACACATGAAACCTCAGACTCAGGTTTTAAGGGTTTAATCCTGAGCTGATTAATCTTTTGTTTATTAACGTTTTTTTTTTTTGCTTATAGAGCGGCTGGGTAGAGGGATGAGGCTTCCGGAGACGAGACAAGGATGATCAGAATCTGCAAAATCAGGAATTTCACGCTACATAAAATAATAACATTATTATTATTATTATTATTATTATTATTATTATTATTAATAATAATAATAATAATAATAATAATAATAATAACAACAACAGTTTTGGTGGCTTTCCCAATCATACAGATACTGTAGAACTACACATTATTAATAGTTGCACATATATATGTATTTATTTATTTATTTATTTTAATTCCCAGCCAAAACAGACATGCAGTAGCAGCTATTTATTTTTCAACACCAGAAAAAAATTAAAACGCAACAAACATAATACCTATTTTTTAATTTCTATAAAATGGAAGGATGGACAGACACACCTGTAGATGTTTTCAGGACTGAAGCAAAAGTACAGCAAAGCTTGACGTTCTCCTCTCTCTCAAAGATACAAGCTGCTGTTTATCTGACAGGGTGGTTGACAAGGTCTTCCAGGTAGTTGTAAGGAATCAGATTTTCTCTTTTTTCTTTTGGCTTTCAACTTCTATATACAACTGGATCATTTTTCACCTCCACTACTCAAAGACCAAAAACACTTTATGAAGAAAGGAGTTGTTAATGCTGTTGGTGCTGATGATGTTGGTGCTGATGATGTTGGTGCTGATGATGTTGGTGCTGATGATGTTGCTGGTTTTGTCAGTGCTCTTGTTGTTAGTGGTGACGGTGTTAATGATGATGATGTTGTTGTTGGGTTCTATCAGTGCAGTAAGTGGTGATAATGTTGGTATTATTGATGAAGTTGGTGTTAATTATGATGATGTTGCTGGTCGTGCCAGTGTTGTTAGTGTTGTTGCTGGTGTTGATGATGAGGTGTTGGTGATATTGATTTTGCTGGTCGTGCCAGTGTTGTTAGTGTTGTTGCTGGTGTTGATGATGAGGTGTTGGTGATATTGATGTTGCTGGTCGTGCCAGTGTTGTTAGTGTTGTTGCTGGTGTTGATGATGAGGTGTTGGTGATATTGATTTTGCTGGTCGTGACAGTGTTGTTAGTGTTGTTGCTGGTGTTGATGATGAGGTGTTGGTGATATTGATTTTGCTGGTCGTGCCAGTGTTGTTAGTGTTGTTGCTGGTGTTGATGATGAGGTGTTGGTGATATTGATTTTGCTGGTCGTGCCAGTGTTGTTAGTGTTGTTGCTGGTGTTGATGATGAGGTGTTGGTGATATTGATGTTGCTGGTCGTGCCAGTGTTGTTAGTGTTGTTGCTGGTGTTGATGATGAGGTGTTGGTGATATTGATTTTGCTGGTCGTGCCAGTGTTGTTAGTGTTGTTGCTGTGTTGATGATGAGGTGTTGGTGATATTGATGTTGCTGGTCGTGCCAGTGTTGTTAGTGTTGTTGCTGGTGTTGATGATGAGGTGTTGATGATATTGATTTTGCTGGTCGTGCCAGTGTTGTTAGTGTTGTTGCTGGTGTTGATGATGAGGTGTTGGTGATATTGATGTTGCTGGTCGTGCCAGTGTTGTTAGTGTTGTTGCTGGTGTTGATGATGAGGTGTTGGTGATATTGATTTTGCTGGTCGTGACAGTGTTGTTAGTGTTGTTGCTGGTGTTGATGATGAGGTGTTGGTGATATTGATTTTGCTGGTCGTGCAGTGTTGTTAGTGTTGTTGCTGGTGTTGATGATGAGGTGTTGGTGATATTGATTTTGCTGGTCGTGACAGTGTTGTTAGTGTTGTTGCTGGTGTTGATGATGAGGTGTTGGTGATATTGATTTTGCTGGTCGTGCCAGTGTTGTTAGTGTTGTTGCTGGTGTTGATGATGAGGTGTTGGTGATATTGATTTTGCTGGTCGTGCCAGTGTTGTTAGTGTTGTTGCTGGTGTTGATGATGAGGTGTTGGTGATATTGATTTTGCTGGTCGTGACAGTGTTGTTAGTGTTGTTGCTGGTGTTGATGATGAGGTGTTGGTGATATTGATTTTGCTGGTCGTGCCAGTGTTGTTAGTGTTGTTGCTGGTGTTGATGATGAGGTGTTGGTGATATTGATGTTGCTGGTCGTGCCAGTGTTGTTAGTGTTGTTGCTGGGTGTTGATGATGAGGTGTTGGTGATATTGATTTTGCTGGTCGTGCCAGTGTTGTTAGTGTTGTTGCTGGTGTTGATGATGAGGTGTTGGTGATATTGATGTTGCTGGTCGTGCCAGTGTTGTTAGTGTTGTTGCTGGTGTTGATGATGAGGTGTTGGTGATATTGATGTTGCTGGTCGTGACAGTGTTGTTAGTGTTGTTGCTGGTGTTGATGATGAGGTGTTGGTGATATTGATTTTGCTGGTCGTGCCAGTGTTGTTAGTGTTGTTGCTGGTGTTGATGATGAGGTGTTGGTGATATTGATTTTGCTGGTCGTGCCAGTGTTGTTAGTGTTGTTGCTGGTGTTGATGATGAGGTGTTGGTGATATTGATTTTGCTGGTCGTGCCAGTGTTGTTAGTGTTGTTGCTGGTGTTGATGATGAGGTGTTGGTGATATTGATTTTGCTGGTCGTGCCAGTGTTGTTAGTGTTGTTGCTGGTGTTGATGATGAGGTGTTGATGATATTGATTTTGCTGGTCGTGCCAGTGTTGTTAGTGTTGTTGCTGGTGTTGATGATGAGGTGTTGGTGATATTGATGTTGCTGGTCGTGACAGTGTTGTTAGTGTTGTTGCTGGTGTTGATGATGAGGTGTTGGTGATATTGATTTTGCTGGTCGTGCCAGTGTTGTTAGTGTTGTTGCTGGTGTTGATGATGAGGTGTTGGTGATATTGATGTTGCTGGTCGTGACAGTGTTGTTAGTGTTGTTGCTGGTGTTGATGATGAGGTGTTGGTGATATTGATGTTGCTGGTCGTGACAGTGTTGTTAGTGTTGTTGCTGGTGTTGATGATGAGGTGTTGGTGATATTGATGTTGCTGGTCGTGCCAGTGTTGTTAGTGTTATTGCTGGTGTTGATGATGAGGTGTTGGTGATATTGATTTTGCTGGTCGTGACAGTGTTTGTTAGTGTTGTTGCTGGTGTTGATGATGAGGTGTTGGTGATATTGATGTTGCTGGTCGTGACAGTGTTGTTAGTGTTGTTGCTGGTGTTGATGATGAGGTGTTGGTGATATTGATGTTGCTGGTCGTGACAGTGTTGTTAGTGTTGTTGCTGGTGTTGATGATGAGGTGTTGGTGATATTGATTTTGCTGGTCGTGCCAGTGTTGTTAGTGTTGTTGCTGGTGTTGATGATGAGGTGTTGGTGATATTGATTTTGCTGGTCGTGCCAGTGTTGTTAGTGTTGTTGCTGGTGTTGATGATGAGGTGTTGGTGATATTGATTTTGCTGGTCGTGCCAGTGTTGTTAGTGTTGTTGCTGGTGGTGGTGTTGGTAATATTGATGTTGTTGGTTTTGTCAGTATTGTAAGTGGTGTTAATGCTGGTACTGCTGATGATGGTGGTGTTCTTCATAATGATGGAGTTGACAATATTGATGTTGCTGGTAATGTCAGTGTTGCTAGAGTTGATGCTGATGGTGTTGGTGATATTGATGTTGCTGGTCCTGGCAGTGCTGTTGTTGTTGTTATTGTTGTTACTGTTGTTGTTGGTCTTGTCAGTGCTGTTAATGTTGTTGTTATTGTTGTTACTGTTGTTGCTGGTCCTGGCAGTGTTGTTGTTGTTATTGTTGTTACTGTTGTTGCTGGTCTTGTCAGTGCTGTTGGTGTTGCTGTTGTTTGAGCGGACCTCCTGCAGTGTGGTCTTGGACAGAGAGCTGTTGAACGCATCCAACAGCTGCAAAGGAGCCGAGCCTGACGTCAAACACAACACCATGATCCATTTCCTCACTCACTCCCGCCTGCTCTCTAACTGGTCCCCAAACCCCCTCGAGGGCCTCCAAGCCACAGCCTGGGGGGAGGGGGAGTACCCAAACAACAGTTGCACAGGAGGAGAGAAAGAGAGAGAGAGAGAGAGAGAGATAGAGAGAGAGAGATAAAAAAATAGAGAGGAAAAAGGAAAAAGACCAAAATGAATGAGTAAAAACAATGAAAGAGAGGAAGAGATAATAAAAAATACAGAAATAGAGAAAGAGAGCCTGAAGAAAAGGGCAAGCAAAAAAGAAAGAGGGAATAAAAAAAAGAGGGAGAGTTAAAATGGACAAGCTAAAGACAGAGGACAGCAAGAAAGAGCAAGGGCCTGTAGAGAGGAATAGAGAGAAAGGTGGGTGTGAGCGAAAAAAAGGAGAAAAGAGTGAAAATAGTACAAATAGTAAGAGAGAGAGAAAGAGCTGGAATAGAATAAATTAAAGAGAGAAAGAGGAAAGAGAAAAAAGAGAAAAAGAAAGAGAGAGCAACAGATGGAGAAAACGAGTGACAGAGACAGACAGAAAGAGAACCAGAGAAAGAGAGAGAGAGAGAGAGAGAGAGAGGTCTGGTCTGTGGTGATGTTAAAGCTCACTTTACTTTCATGTGTCACTGCAGGCCCACTGGTCCAAGCGCTGCCCCCTAGACCCCTTCACAACATTACTGTTATGGAAAGATGAAAGCCACCCCTCCCACACTCGGAAAACGATACTTTATTATGCTTTTCCCTCTAATTCTATTATTATTTATCCCTCTTTCTTCTCACAGCGAGACTCTTTCAAACCGTTCCAAGGCAGTGAAATCGACAGGCTGGTACCGTTTTAAAATCTGGAGCCGTTTCAAGTCGATGCTTTGAGGGAGAGTGCCCATGATAGAAAGTGTGTTTGAAGCCTCCAAAAACCAAGTCCAGATAAAGAATGCACCACTGAGAAGAAAAGAAAATGGAAAAAATGGGGAAAAAAATCAAAAGAGACAATAAAAAAAAAGGAAAACAAAGAGACGGGCTCATCATACGCAAAAAGCAAATCGCGGACATGTGTCTGCAGTGCTCGCGGCGTACAGGCAGGCTTTGTTCTTGGAGGAAGTTTTTGCGCACGAGGAACTTTCTGTGACTGGGCCGTTCAGTTCCAGCACTAACAATCAAAACAATGCAGAATTAAAACTACGGCACACGATTAAAGAGGCCGAGACGCTGCAGGAGACACAGGGCAGGGCTCAGCTCATCATCACCATCTACACACAATTTACATTAAAATACTCGCTTGTGTGGTTTCTATCAGTCATATGCAAATATCTGGACCCTCCAGGTCAACAGTCTCGATGATTTTGATGATTCTGCAAGTGAGAATGAGTAAACACATCCTTAATAGGGAGCAAACTGAAACAAGGGATTTCCCTGAAAACCCTGTGGTAGGTGTGTGCGTATATATCGTCTACGATAATATCTTAATTGCTGTGTTAACGATGTGCGAGCTGATGTTGTCGTGTACGCTACTGACTGTAAAACAACAACAACAATCAGAACAGAGTATGAAGAGAGTATGAAGAGAGTATGAGGAGTATGAAGAGAGTATGAGGAGTATGAAGAGAGTATGAAGAGAGTATGAAGAGAGTATGAGGAGTATGAACAGAGTATGAGGAGTATGAAGAGAGTATGAGGAGCATGAACAGAGTATGAGGAGCATGAACAGAGTATGAGGAGCATGAACAGAGTATGAAGAGAGTATGAAGAGAGTATGAGGAGTATGAACAGAGTATGAACAGAGTATGAGGAGTATGAACAGAGTATGAGGAGTATGAAGAGAGTATGAGGAGTATGAACAGAGTATGAGGAGTATGAAGAGAGTATGAAGAGAGTATGAAGAGAGTATGAGGAGTATGAACAGAGTATGAACAGAGTATGAGGAGTATGAACAGAGTATGAGGAGTATGAAGAGAGTATGAGGAGTATGAAGAGAGTATGAGGAGTATGAAGAGAGTATGAGGAGTATGGAGAGAGTATGAAGAGAGTATGAAGAGAGTATGAGGAGTATGAAGAGAGTATGAAGAGAGTATGAAGAGAGTATGAGGAGTATGAAGAGAGTATGAAGAGAGTATGAAGAGAGTATGAGGAGTATGAAAAGAGTATGAAGAGAGTATGAGGAGTATGAAGAGAGTATGAGGAGTATGAAGAGAGTATGAAGAGAGTATGAGGAGTATGAAGAGAGTATGAGGAGTATGAAGAGAGTATGAAGAGAGTATGAGGAGTATGAAGAGAGTATGAGGAGTATGAAGAGAGTATGAACAGAGTATGAGGAGTATGAAGAGAGTATGAGGAGTATAAAGAGAGTATGATGAGTATGAATAGAGTATGAGGAGTATGAAGAGAGTATGAAGAGAGTATGAGGAGTATGAAGAGAGTATGAAGAGAGTATGAGGAGTATGAAGAGAGTATGAAGAGAGTATGAGGAGTATGAAGAGAGTATGAGGAGTATGGAGAGAGTATGAAGAGAGTATGAGGAGTATGAAGAGAGTATGAAGAGAGTATGAGGAGTATGAAGAGAGTATGAAGAGAGTATGAGGAGTATGAAGAGAGTATGAAGAGAGTATGAAGAGAGTATGAAGAGAGTATGAAGAGAGTATGAAGAGAGTATGAGGAGTATGAAGAGAGTATGGAGAGAGTATGGAGAGAGTATGAAGAGAGTATGAAGAGAGTATGAGGAGTATGGAGAGAGTAAGAACAGAGTATGAGGAGTATGGAGAGAGTATGAAGAGAGTATGAGGAGTATGGAGAGAGTATGAAGAGAGTATGAGGAGTATGAAGAGAGTATGAGGAGTATGGAGAGAGTATGAAGAGAGTATGAACAGAGTGTGAGGAGTATGAACAGAGTGTGAGGAGTATGAACAGAGTGTGAGGAGTATGAAGAGAGTGTGAGGAGTATGAACAGAGTGTGAGGAGTATGAAGAGAGTATGAGGAGTATGAAGAGAGTATGAAGAGAGTATGAGGAGTATGAAGAGAGTATGAGGAGTATGAAGAGAGTATGAACAGAGTATGAGGAGTATGAAGAGAGTATGAAGAGAGTATGAGGAGTATAGAGTATGAGGAGTATGAAGAGAGTATGAGGAGTATGAAGAGAGTATGAAGAGAGTATGAGGAGTATGAAGAGAGTATGAAGAGTATGAAGAGAGTATGAACAGAGTGTGAGGAGTATGAACAGAGTGTGAGGAGTATGAACAGAGTGTGAGGAGTATGAACAGAGTATGAGGAGTATGAAGAGAGTATGAACAGAGTGTGAGGAGTATGAACAGAGTATGAGGAGTATGAAGAGAGTATGAACAGAGTGTGAGGAGTATGAACAGAGTGTGAGGAGTATGAACAGAGTGTGAGGAGTATGAACAGAGTGTGAGGAGTATGAACAGAGTGTGAGGAGTATGAACAGAGTATGAAGAGTATGAACAGAGTGTGAGGAGTATGAAGAGTTTCGGGAGTGCGCTGTCCAGCTAACCAGCTAAGGTGTCTGACAAAACACACACTCAGCAAACTTGAGCGGAGTCAAGTGACTTCGCCTGATGATGCTGGGATTGGCTCCAGCCCCCCGGTGGCCCAGACTAGTGTGATAAAGAGGAAGATGATGGCTGGATGGATATTAATATCCTTTTAGAAGTGCAAGCTAGACTTTTACAAACACATTTTTAAATAATTTAATATAACCTTTATTATGGTTTTCTAAATTATCAAGATATTATATTTTTTATATAATTTTTTATATCGCAACAACCGTACCCTGTGGCACGACTTCCACTTATTTGCAATTATATAGTTTTCATAATAGTAAAAATAACAAACCATTAAATGTGCTATAACTTAGTTAAATTCAGCAAATAAACAGAGATTGTTTATTACTGCCTACCAACAAAGCTTGGCCCTTACACAGTGAGCTAAAAAGTGAAAACTGAGCACTCCTTCAGTCTAGCCTACGAAGGTGAATCCCCTACCTTGCTCTGCCTTACTTTCGGGATCAGACTCTGACTCAAACTGAACGGCAGAACCAATACTATTGTACAAACACAGACCGCTGTGTGGGGCTGGATCATGTACCAGCATGCTGCTCTGGTGATTGACTATTCAAAAGAGAGTGAGCGAGCTGACCAATCAGAGCACACTGGGGAGGCGGGGCTTAAAGACACAGGTGCTCTAACAAAGTCAAAATCAAAAATAAACTCTGTAAACTCAGAAAATGTTACTAAGTTCCATGACTGTCTACTAATAATAAACTTTTAACCTGAAGCTGACACAGAGGGGGGCCAGAGGGCCTCATGGAACATGTGGTTTCATTTCCAGTACTGTCTATTAGTCAGAGTCACAATACAAATAACATGCATTAGCTACATTAGCCTCGTATTAGCCTTGTAGCTAAACTAAACTTCAAACATGTTTTGGCTGATTGACTACTTCTGAGCTACGAAGTCATACAAACATCTGTACTACTGTAAATAAGACCCAGCTGAGTCTGAGACCGGGCGGGAGATGGGTGATTATGATCAGTCTGGACTCCAAATAGGCCAAGCTTTTAGCTCCAGGCCAGACACTCATTCACCTGTTTCTGGAAGGCCACGCTAATCACCACTCTCTAAAGACTTTCTTTCTCTCTTTCCCTTTTAAACAACGCAGACTGACCAAACCCTCTAACACTGTATAACTGATGGACTTTCACTATTATTAGTTGTTAGTAACGACCTTGCAAACCAATTTGTGAATAATAATAATACTAATACTGTTATAAAGCATATTTTATTATTATTTAGTAGTACTAGGATTAGTAGCAATAATCATTATTCTCAGTGTTATTTGACAATAAGGTCAGAGTCTAAACACACTTAAAACATACTCTGCAGCACTAACACTGGAAAGTGGTTATTTCATATGTAGCTGAAAGACCTACTCTATATTTATTCTAATCACTGAATCAGTGTGTAGCTGGGCTAATACAGTTACTCCAGACTGCCTTGCTGGTCAGCTGCAAAAACAGCCATGTGTTGTAATAGTACAGCTGCAAAAGGCCATCCTAGGCCATCCACCCATTGGACAGGACAACCAGACACTGACCAATCAATTCACATTCACAAACACACACTTGTGTTTATAGAGTGTCAGAAGCTTGGCTCACTTACATGTACCACAGGTGTGTATGTAAGTATCTACATGTCCCATATAATGTGTCCAATACATGTGCGCATATATATATATATATATATATATATATATATATATATATATATATATATATATATATATATAAACATACATCACCAAAAAAAGTTTGGTTCCATTGATTTGCATTAAAAGCAAGCTGTAAAGTTATTATTGCAGAGAGAATCTGACAACAGCCATACACATTTTAGCATTTATATATAATAATTATAATATAAAAATATAATAATATACAAAAATAATATGTATGTGTATGTGTACATGTCCCATATAATGTGTCCAATACATGTGCGCATATATATATATATATATATATATATATATATATATATATATATATATATATATATATATATATATATATATATATACACACACACATACATCACCAAAAAAAGTTTGGTTCCATTGATTTGCATTAAAAGTAAGGTACGTTTTTTGTCTCCAGCTGTAAAGGTATTATTGCAGAGTGAATCTGACAACAGACATACACATTTTAGCATCTATATATAATAATTATAATATAAAAATATAATAATATACAAAAATAATATACAAAATCTCCCAACAGACCAAAATCTTGCATTTCCAAAGAACAACAACACAAAATCCCATGTAATTTAATGTTCTTAACTTCAAACTCAATCAGTTCCACAAGATTTTATTCTTAGTCATTTTGGGTCAGCTGGCATTTTCAGGTTCTGTAAAAAGATTTAATAATGCCCGCTGCTCTGTAAGTCAAGGAGTAATTACACTTTCTTAAACTATGCCATAAAAACTGCTACACAAGGTTATTTGATGGCATGGAAGCACCTCTATGTAATCATACGTCCCACCTAATATTACATATATATGTAACCATCTATATACAATAATTACCTACTATTAAAGTCTCATAAGAACGTCAAGCTTAAACCTAATCCTTTAACATCCTTAAACAAAAAAATTTGGAGCCTTTACTCGTTATTTGTTTTCTCTAATGCTGTTCATTAGGCTGCTCTTTCCATGGCCTTCCTCTGAGGCTGAGAGCACTTCCTCTGAGTTTGGCCTTGATGAATGATCTGCTGCAGGCAAACACACAGGGGACGGGCCTAAATAGATATATTATGCACCCAAACAAGAGCCTTATGTAAGGTTAACATTGTTATTCCACTTCAATCAAGTTGCTGTCATACCCAAACACCATTACTCCACTTCCTCAGCTTCTACCCCAGATTTTATTTTACCATTCAGCTGCTCTTTACATCGCGTGAGCCCCGCGTGATGAACGTACCAACAGAAACGCTGCACAGTAACGTCTCTCTAGATTAAACGACCAGTTCAGAACGTTTCGTTTAAGTTATTTTACTGAGAACGGGCTAATAAGACACATCTGTACACAACACCTTCAATGCACCGGACCTGCCGCAGTCCATCCAATCAAAACGGGCCCGTCTCACCCAGTTACCCAGCGTCCCCCCAGTTCAGGAGTAAAGTGCTAGGCGGCACCTGACCTACAACTGCAGGAATCAGGCCAGGTAATCTTACCCAGCGTGGCTCACACCAGCTCTCCTTTACTCACATCACAGCTTAAGCTAATCACAGCTGACTGTTGACAGAGAAGGCTTTCAGTAGGTCACAACCAGTGACGCGGTGTCGCACGCCTACCTTGACTGATACACATGCGTGAGCTCACATACTTAGGTTTGTTGGAACACAATGCCAGGATGCAGTTATACACATGTCCCATTTGTGTTACATATACAGCAAAGACAGAAACCACCCTTCCTGCATGCACTTACCAGTCAATACAGCCAGTGATTCATTTCTCAGGAGACGTTTCTGAGAAGATTAGATACGAGACAATCCACGGGGGGGAAAAAAACAGGGGTTTCCAAGAAGGGGACAAACATCTGAAAAAACTTGTAGACCACATAAACACAAACTTTCATCTGCTTCTCAGAGAGGAGAACGTCAAACTACACTTCTACTTCAGATCTGAAGATACTGAAGACACCCACAGGTGTTTCTCTCCATCCTTCCACTGTGAGAAGACACCTCAGCGCTATGGTGTCTGAAAGGATGTGTAGCTGTTCAAGAAGCTCCTCACTGAGAGAAGGAGATACGGACACATCAAACGAAGAAGCTGTTGGTGTCCTCAGAACATTGACTGATCACACCTAAGTCCTAAACTATTCACACACACACACACACATTATTTATATATATATATATATATATATATATATATATATATATATATATATATATATATATATATATATACTACAGCTCAAAAGTTTAGGATCACTTTAGAATTTCATTTCATGCAATTGTCATATATTTAATGCAATTTTCATGCAATTCACAAACAATACTGTCCATTTCACAATTAATGTAAGTGTATCAGATGATTTAAAGAATACAAATGTTTGTATTAAAGTCTATTTTTGTATAGAGGCTTATTTTACATATAGTCCTATTATCAGTAATTCTCAGTCCTCTGTCTAAATCTCCTGGTACGGCCACCAATCCAAGTTAAGGATGTTATTGGACTAATTGGTTGTTAGGACACTCTTGCTCAATTGTGATGCACAGCTGAAAAACATTCTACTAATAAGTGAGTATAAAAGGGAACAACATTCTAGGTTAGTTTAGTATCTGAAGATCAGCAGTTGATGGTTTGCTGACCGACTCACAATGACCAGAAAGAAACAACTTTCTTTAGAGACCCGTCAGTTCATTGTTGTGTTAAGGAAGAAGATACTCCATTAAAACAAGAACATTTCACTGTGATCCCAAACTTTTGAGCGGTAGTGTATATATATATATATATTCAACCTCCATTTTCACCATACTCCTGCTATACTCCTCTGCTGCTGGCTTTATGGTGGTCCCGTTCTTTAATTTTTTATTTTTTTTAGTGTTGTGGCCCCTAAACAATAAAACTCTCCTCCTTTATCTCTCCACAACTGCTCCACCCTGTTCTCCTTCAAAACCCACGTCAACACTTTCTCATATTTCCCAATACTTTCATTCCTCCTCTCTTCCCTAAGATTTTTCTTTTCTCTTCTCTCTTTTAAAGCTTATCAAGTAATTCTGTAAAGTTCTCAGTGTAAAGTGACCCCCGGTATCTGAAAGACGCTGTTACTATCACTCTGTCCTATTTATTTAAGTACCTAACTCAATGTAATGTGTTCCATATGTGTTCACTATAACTATGTACCTTTAGATTTGTTAATAAATGTATCTTTATATTATTTAGAGTGTTTTTATTTTCTAAAAAACAAAGAAAACATAAAACATAGACCAGACACACACGGCCTTCCACATAAATAATTTACAACTGGATGGAATGTGAGTAATGAGTCTAATCTCATTCTCTCTGTTCTTTCAACTGGTCTTTCCTCCCCTCGTGCTCCCTCTCTCCTCCTCTCTCTCTCTCTGGTAGATGAAAGCAGCGTGTGTCTGGGCTGTTTGTCAGCTCCATTATCTGGCCTTCTCTTGTCAGTGGTAAATTTCAGCAGCCCAAACACAGATAAACAGCGAAGCTCCCAGAGGTGAGCGCGTTTCTGCTCAGGATCAGAGCCAGTCAAACGAGGGGCATCTATCTAATCACTTATCTGATGAGCTCATCTCCCTCCAGACTCTGTGTGTGTGTGTATATCTATGTGTGTGTGCACGTCCTTCAGACGCACACAAGCGCATGCAAACGCTGACCCAGAGCGCTGCCCCCTGGTGGAGGGATTACGACCTGTTGACATTATGACCCTCACCCAGAGATGGGATCAACAGTGATCGCTGCCTGGCTCAGAAAATAAATAAATAAATCAGTGCCGTTTAAACCTGGGTGGGCGACTTACAGCATACTGACCAGATACACGCTTCATTAAAAGGGGAATGCCACCAAAGTTTTACATTTTCTGCATAATTAATATGTTAAGATGCACATGGTCTTTCAGAGTGGGCCACTGTTGAGAAATCTATTGAATCAAGGTAACCAGATGTCCTGAGCATCTATAACGCCTCTGAAAGCTACCTCACAGGAAGCTGTTATATATAAAATAGTTACACGTTGTTGATAGGTTCTGAAATAAAGTTCTAGGGAGTCGCAAAGAGGGGAAAACTTATTTCTTTAGATTTACCACAATTTTAATCACAATCTCCAACACTACAGGTAAAATCTGTGACCCCTGGTTTCTATTACCACCAAAGTAATGAAATCAGGGTCAGTAGTTTCTCTACAATGAACCACTCCACTTTAAACTTCTCTTTCAATGACTTTGTACCTCAAGCTCTGAATTATGTAGAAATTTTGAAAATCTGGTGTCATTTCTCTTCGAAGAGATGTTTAAAGGAGGCTCAAAGGGTCTTAGCTCACTAGGTTTGAGTCTTGATGATGCCAGGAACCTAAGAAAGCCTAACTAGTCAAGCGAGACTCCTCCAAACTTCAGAAAACCCATGACAAAGCATGTTTATAACTTTAAATGGATATCTAAACTGCCATAGATCAGAGTCAGTAGTTTCTCTACAATGAACCACTCTACTTTAAACTTCTCTTTCAATGACTTTACACCTCAAGCTCTGAATTATGTAGAAATTTTGAAAATCTGGTGTCATTTCTCTTCGAAGAGATGTTTAAAGGAGGCTCAAGGGTCTTAGCTCACTAGGTTTGAATCTTGATGATGCCAGGAACCCAAGAAAGCCTAACTAGTCAAGCGAGACTCCTCCAACCTTCAGAAAACCCACGACAAAGCATGCTTTATAACTTTACATGGATATCTAAACTGCCATAGATCAGAGTCAGTAGTTTCTCTACAATGAACTAATCCACTTTAAACTTCTCTTTCAATGACTTTACACCTCAAGCTCTGAATTATGTAGAAATTTTGAAAATCTGGTGTCATTTCTCTTCGAAGGGATGTTTAAAGGAGGCTCAAGGGTGACTTAGCTCACTAGGTTTGAGTCTTGATGATGCCAGGAACCCAAGAAAGCCTAACTAGTCAAGCGAGACTCCTCCAAACTTCAGAAAACCCACGACAAAGCATGCTTTATAACTTTACATGGATATCTGAACAGCCATGGATCTATATATAACCGCTGTCTTCACCAAAAGCCATTAAAACTCACTTTTTTAAGGCTGGTTTGTAAAGTGCAGGTCAACAAGTATCGATAATACTGTGAAAATGTCAAGTATCACGATGCTACATTTCCTCCTTATCGCCCAATCGTAATTTGCAGCCTCTTTAAAAAGCCCTACCAGAAAAAACACCAGCCATTTAGAAAGCAGAACCTGTCGTGCTATAGGACTTGCTATACACCGTTTTCAACATACAAACTGCTGGTTTTAGCTGTAATAAAGCTTTTAGAGGCAAAAAACAGGCCTTTAAACAGAAACGTACAACCAAAAACACAGCACTGATGAAGCACCAAAGAAAAAGAAGAACAGAGATTCTTTAGAGAACAAAGAGCTGTGGCCACATGAAAGAAGCACATCAAACCTCAATCTCTGGAGTTATTCTTACAGAGCTTTAGTGGGCCGTTTTATCCCAAGGCATGTCCATCTCCACGGGGCCTGCTCTGCCAGGTCCTGACCCTGCATTAGCGGCCCGGCTTCAAAGAAAGCGAATCCAAACAGAAAAACATACACAGCCAGGCCGCCTGCACATGCTGCTGCCGCCTGTAGATGGCTGTCTAGTCAAAAATCCAGCTCAGTACTTCTGAGAGGAGTTGCAGTCAATTCTGTTCAGGAAGTACACATTCTCTCTCTCTCTCTCTCACATACACATATCCTCTGAGTGTCACTGGTTGCTGTGTTGGTTGCTGGGTCTTAGCTCCTACCTGCCTCTCATCCGGATGGCATTTGAAGTCACAGTGGCAAATCTCGATACCTGAGGTCATTCACATGCATAAGAATATTCCGGCATCATGATATCAGAACATACACGCATATATATATATATATATATATATATATATATATGTATAGATCACTTTGCCGAACTGGGTCAACGTCAGAGTCGAAAACAATCCAAACTTTCAACTGATCCGGACTTAATATTAAAATCCCTTCACGTTGAGTGACCTCAAACCTTCACTGAGTATGTTTTGCCAAACACTCCTTTACACCACCACTAAAACTACTACAGCATACTATAACTATACCAAAACTCAGTACTTACACGGTTCCTTAAAATGGTTCTAACACTAAGAGAAAGGAAAGGATGATACTGTTGTCAGTACCAAAGCTTGCATCTATAGCATCTATAGAGTTCAGTAAAATCCAGTTAGAGGAGATTTCAGGACAAGGTCCGGACCGTCATCATTTCTAACGTGTGTTCTGATTCAGTGGTGTATCCTGTTTACTGAAGTAGCCTAGTATCAGCATCTCATACCATCAGCTACTGAAACACCATTCAAGTTTTCTCACTTCAAGCAAAAACAAGAGCTACATTTAAAAAAAAACAGAATGCTTTTGAAAAAAAGTGCATCTTAAAGTGTTTATTTATAGAGAAAGTAAATAAAACGTGTGTCTTCTTGTTAACTCAGCTTCACAGATGAACATGTTGGTTGTACAGAGCGGTGTTCTCCAGAACTAGACGAGCAGGTTCATTCCAGAACCGTTCCTGTTAAACACTCAGTTCTCTCTGTTCACTTTTCTGTTTTTAGAGCTCCTTATTCTTTCTGACTCGCTTTAGTCTCCGGCTGCTGCTTCTAGCTTCGTAACTCACCTGTGTGTGCACCGCACTCCCCAATCTGCCCAGATCTGATTGGCTGAGGAGCCTTTGGTGATCTTACAGCGCACGTGATTGGTCTGTGAGTTACTGCTCCGTAAAGCCCGTATACCGTAAAGACTAGAAAAACTCCGCCTCTTAAAATAAACACAGTCAACATTAAATTATTCTCAATAGTTTATCGGTTTGAGTCCGCATTGGACAACATCTGGGTCCGGATCTGCGGTCCGCCTATTAGTGACCTCTGATCTACAGGTAAGTTCAAAGGAGAAGAAAAAACAGTATACTTAGAATGCAAGTCAATGGAACCAAATCTTTTTTTTTTTTTTTTTTTACAAATAATTTTGGGCCATTTATTTCATTTCTGTTTTTTTACCATTCACACACTGAAAAGAGCAGCAGGCAAGTGAACAACAAACTAAAGGTACAAGGTTTTGTTCAGAGAGCAGCAATATATTTAGCTTTATTACTTTCTCAATCAGTGCCTCGAGATTAAACAGCTCATAATATCATCACTGTAAACATCTATGGCCTGAATACTTAACAGTCATGTTGAACTAATCTAATGATCCATACTGTCGCTGTCCAATGAAAAGCAAGTATCTTTTAATTGGCAACTTTACAGGAGAGGTGGAAAACCTTCTTTACATTCAATGTAAGTCAATGGAACCAGAATTTTTCTAATCTATTTTGGAGAATTTCTTTTGGTCCATTAATCCTGAATTTTTTTTTACATAAAATTAAATACTAGTTGACGCAGTCAAATGATGTAAAAAAAAAAAAAAAAAAAAAAAAAAAAAAAGGAAATACATGTTTTTCATAGGTGATGATATGTGTTTCATAATACAGAAGTTATGGAATAAGCTGGAAGAAACAAAACACTCTTAACAAAAAGGATTAAAAAAAGAGGTTCTCTGACTTAGTAACAATACAAGAAA